>JADBJO010010488.1:0-62500 GCA_016801955.1 Conus betulinus | reverse complement strand
AACGATCTTTTAGACTAACACTTTCAGTCTGTGTCTCTGTGTCTGACTTGATCTTTTAGACTAACACTTTCAGTTTCTGTCCCTGTGTCTGACTTGATCTTTTAGATTAACACTTTCAGTTTCTCTCTCTGTGTCTAACTTGATCTTTTTGACTAACACTTTCAGTTTTCTCTCTGTGTCTGACTTGATCTTTTAGACTAACACTTTCAGTTTCTGTCCCTGTGTCTGACTTGATCTTTTAGATTAACACTTTCAGTTTCTCTCTCTGTGTCTAACTTGATCTTTTTTACTAACACTTTCAGTTTCTCTCTCTCTGTCTGACTTGATCTTTTAGACTAACACTTTCAGTTTCTCTCTGTGTCTGACTTGATCTTTTAGACTAACACTTTCAGTTTCTCTCTGTGTCTGACTTGATCTTTAGGCTAACACTTTCAGTTTCTCTCTGTGTCTGACTTGATCGTTTAGGCTAACACTTCAGTTTCTGTCCCTGTGTCTGACTTGATCTTTTAGACTAACACTTTCAGTTTCTGTCTCTGTGTCTGACTTGATCTTTCAGTTTAACACTTTCAGTTTCTGTCTCTCTGTGTCTGACCTGACTGACGTTTTCAGTTTCTGTCTCTCTCCGGCCTCTGTCTTACCCGTCTGCCAGCTGCTCTGCGCTAGGTTTCTACCACTTTTACTGGTGTGAGTCTGTCTGTATTTCGCTCTGTTTGTGTCTGTCTCTGCTCTTGGTTTCTAACACTTTCACTGGTTTGAGTCTGTCTGTGTTTCGCTCTGTGTGTGTCTGTGTCTCCGCTCTCTAGGTTTCTAACACTTTCACTGGTTTGAGTCTGTGTCTGTGTTTCGCTCTGTTTGTGTCTGTGTGTCTTTCAATCGCTTTCGGACCCTGACGCTCTTTGTATCTCTGTTTCAGTGTCTGTCTGTTTGCCTGTCTCTCCCAGTCTTACTGTCTCTTTATTCAAGTACCGGTGCCCGTCCAAGTCTAGCTCTGCCATTGTTTCTCCGTCTCTTTCAGCCTCTTTCTCTCTCCCTGCCTCGGCGTTTGCGTGGGTCTCCCACGTCTTTCCGTACAGTCTCTGCAGATCCCAGATTCAGGGTCTCTATCTCTCCCAGTCTCTTCTCTCAATCTTTCAGTCTCTCTTTCTCTCAGTCTCTATGGCTTTCAGTCTCTCTCCGCCTCCACCTGTCTCTTTCAGCCTCTGCCTCTCCATCTCTTTCAGTCTTCGTTTCTGTCTGTTGTTGTCAATCTATGCCTGTTTAGGCAGGCGGGCAGCCGACCACCGAGTCTGATCTCCGTTACCTCATAATGCCTGGTTTGCGGGTTGTAGGGACGATGGGTGTAGAGACTGACTGAGAGGAGTGGAAGGACTGAGGTGGGATGAGAGAAGAGAAGAGAAGAGTTAGAGAGAGAGAGAGAGAGAGAGAGAGAGAGAGAGAGAGAGAGAGAGAGAGAGAGAGAGAGAGAGGGGGTGGGGTGAAAGAAGACGGAGACTCGGTAGCTGTGGACAGTGAGGACTGGAAGAGGAAAGAGACAGCCCTGGCCCGGAGAGTGAATGAGGTGGAGTGAGGTTTGAGGCTGGCAGTTAGTAGGAGGGGGGAGACGGTGAGGCAACACACACACACACACACACACACACACACACACACACACACACAGATGCATGCATATGCACATGGATGCACTCTCTCTCACACACGCGCACTAATTCATTCACTCTGCCTCGTGAACTTGAGTACATGTTAAAAACTCTGACCTCTACTAAATGGCAAGTATGGAGAGAGAGAGAGAGAGAGAGAGAGAGAGAGAGAGAGAGAGAGAGAGAGAGAGAGAGAGTGTGCAGAAGCTTGAAAGGAAGGAGACAGACACAGAGACATGCAGAGGAAAGACAAGGGTAGGGGAGGAGAGATTGGACTGGGTGGAAGAGGGGGGGGGGGGGGGGGGGGGGGGGGCTGTGTTAGGGTAGAGAACAGAAATAGAGATGGGAATAAGGAGACGGAGAGACAGTGACGGACAAGAGAGGCACAGAACGAGATGCAGATATTGAGAGACATATAGACAGCCTGAGAGACAGAGACCGACACAGACTGAGACAGACTGAAACGCACAAGCGAAAACAGTGAGAGAGACATACGGGAGTGCTTTTCTCATGTGAAGGGGAATATTTTTCTCGTATGCGGGGGTGGGTGAGGGTACTTTTTCTCGGAAAGTGAGAGTGAAATCCTAGAATGTATTTTGGGGGTTTAATTTCGGAATAGATGTCCTCAGGGAAACAAAAAGTCTTTTATTAATCTAAAGCTCAGTCAGCGTGTGTGTGTGTGTGTGTGTGTGTGTGTGTGTGTGTGTGTGTGTGTGTGTGTGTGTGTGCGTGCGTGTGTGTGTATGAATGTGTGTGTGCGCGCGCGCGTGTGTGTATGTCAGTATTGTTGAGTGTATATAGAGAGCTATTGCATGTAGCGGCTCGCGTAGGCGGTTTTTAATCTATTGTTTTTTGAAAAAATTCAGTGTTGGCGTGCGTGCGTGCGTGCGTGCGTGCGTGCGTGTGTGTGTGTGTGTGTGTGGATTTAGCCTATCATCATCGTCACTATTATTATAATTATTATAATCATCAACATTATTGTTATCACACGAGTGTGGTTCCTGTGGGTGGCTGGGCTGTAAACTGAAAGATCATGACTTGATTCGAAGCGAAGCTGTGGAACTCAAACATGTATTTATCAATTAATCTTTTTTTTTTTTTTTTTTTGAGGGGGTGGATGGGGTTTGGGTTGAGTTTATTTGTTATTATCATGTAGTGTTGTGTTTCCTTATTCTTTTCTTGAAGTTCAATTTCTGCCAATCTGCCGCTTCGCTGGGACCTTTGTGATCTAATCCGATACATTGTGATCTTCTCCCGCGCTATTTGAGAATGTCGTTAGCATTTTAGTGGAGAAGATCAACACAGAGACATGGCTCCAGCTGTCATTTACAGGGAGGTAACTAGAATGGAAACTAATCAGTAAGCAGAAGCTTTTACATTCCATTTGGCTCACGCCCCGAGAATGGACAAAGAATAAGTTATGAGCTGACTGTAGGCATGACATATGAATAATATCAGTCATTGGTTTTAATCTTCATTCCCGAAAGTTGACTTACAAGCAAGAGCGTGAAGATGCAAATATGAGAGAGAGAGAGAGAGAGAGAGAGAGAGAGAGGAGAGAGAGAGAGAGAGAGATATGGGGAGGGGGGATCTTGAGGTGACTCACTGACCTCCTATTAATATTCTGTAGCATGTGGACAAGCGTGGAGCTGCAAAGCTGGTTACTACTTTTCATCACATGCTCGTCCTTGTCAGCTAACTGGAGGAGACGGCTCTCCTGACTGTACATACAACAGGGTCTGACCCAGGCCCACACATTACATCAGAGAGAGAATAATGACCCTGAACTTTAGCCTCTGTGTCTCACCCACATCAACCTGTCTGTCAGCAAGATCAGGCAAAAGCCGATTTGCAATGAACATTATTCAATGGAAAGTGGCCGAAAGATGAACCCCATTACATTTTGTACAGAGCCAGGTTCTGTTAGGCAAAATTATGAATTCTGTTATGCAAAAATTATGAAAACATTCTTCTGAACAAGGGCACGGTAAGGTTACTGTTCGGGCACGGTGAGGCTACTGTTCCCACACTTTTAATCTTCTACGAAGTAATACATATCATTAATAGTTTTCCTCTGAACAAGGGCAAGGCAGAGTTACAGTTCTTGCACTGACAACTGTCTACTGAGTAAGTAATACATATGATTACAAATTTTCCTCTGAATATGGATGGACATGACTAGTTCATTGCTGGCGTAGTGATAACTGTGTACTATGAGTAGGCCTTCACACATTACTTAAAGTTTTCCTCAGAACATGTACACAGTAGAGAAATACATGTCATTAAAAGTTTTCCTCTAAACATGGACATGGTAGAACTATTATTCACGTATTGAAAAGTATCTACTCAGTAATACATTTCTTTAGAAGTTTTCCTCTCAACACGGACATGATAGAATTATTATTCACATACTGAAAAGTATCTACAAAGTAATACATATCATTTAAAGTTTTCCTCTAAACAGGGACACAGTAGAACCATTAAGCCCCTATTCACGTATTGAAAAGTATCTGCGAAGTGACACATATCATTTAAAAGTTTTCGTCTAAACACGGACACATTAGAAAGTATTATTCACATATAGAAAGGTATGTACGAAGTGACACATATCATTAAAAGTTTTCGTCTAAACACGGACACAGTAGAAACTATTATTCATATACTGAAAAGTATGTACGAAGCGCTAAACACGGGGCACAGTAGATTTACTATTCTGGTATTGAAAAGTATCTACAAAGTAATTCATTTTTTACGGAATATTCAGCTTACTTTCTAATGGTGCAAACATATACATTTTGTACTATCAGCTCTACTTTATTAACAAAATGTGTATGGGAAGAAGAATGCTCTGTGTTAGTTTACTGTTTCTCCTGGTGATTCTTTTTTTCTAATACAAAATGAATTTATTCCCCCATGGCTTGTTCACAGAACAAGAAAAACAGTGTACAATAATGGAGGAAAAAGAGAAAATAGGTATATATACCTATAGTCCCTACTACTTTATTTTCCAATTTTATACCTACTGTCCCTTTTTTTTTCTTCTCTATTTTTTGTTTCCATACTACTGTAAACTCCATTGGCGGCAAGGCAATCAATTTTGGTGCAGATTTGGTTCAAAGGGCGGATACCCGATCTGTTTGACTGTGGTACAGGTCTCTCTCCTGAATGCCCTTTGAGGTGTGTGTGTGTGTGTGTGTGTGTGTGTGTGTGTGTGTGTGTGTGTGTGTGTGTGTGTGTGTGTGATGATGATGATGAGGTGACACTGTGACAAACCATATTTCGCCAAAAGCAGCATTTGAGACGTGTGTCCTACGAATCCCCTTCCCACCCCCTCCAGTGTTTGTGTGTGTGCGTGACATGGGTGTAAACCTGAATGTTTAGTAAATGTGTTCTCAATTTGTCTTTTGTGTGTGCGCGTGTGTGTGTGTGTGTGTGTGTGTGTGCGTGTGTGTGTGTGTGTGTGTGTGTGTATGTGTGTGCGCGCATGCACATGCGCATGTGTGCATTTGTGTGTGACAAGACATAGAGAGAGAGAGAGAGAGAGAGAGAGACAGAGAGAGAGAGAGAGAGAGAGAGAGAGAGAGAGAGAGAGAGTGTGTGTGTGTGTGTGTGTGTGTGCGCGCATGCACATGCGCATGTGTGCATTTGTGTGTGACAAGACATAGAGAGAGAGAGAGAGACAGAGAGAGAGAGAGAGAGAGAGAGAGAGAGAGAGAGAGAGAGAGAGGAGAGAGTGTGTGTGTGTGTGTGTGTGTGTGTGTGTGTGTGTGTGTGTGTGTGTGTGTGTGTGTAAGCCTATGCGTTTAATATGCCATCAATTTGTCTTCTTCACAAACATTTGCTTCCATACTGCCAGTGCCATCTGTAGACTCGTCAATGAGGCGGCATGTTGCAGTACCACAGATGAAAAAACTGGAATTCTATTTGAGGAATTCAGTAACAAATAACAAATGACAGGTATCTGTGCCACCACCATGTCTTACTGACAAACATCATAGTGACTGGTAAGCACATTTTACTGTAAGATGCGTTTGAAGTTTGTTTTTTTTTTTCTTAAGAACTCATTCAAGGAGAGAGACAGATAGAGACAGAGAGAGAGGGAGAGAGGACTGCTGGCTCTTGGTGGGATCTCTGAGGCTATCAACTATCCCCAGCCCCCCCCCCCCAACCCCCCCCCCCCCCCCCCCCCCCCCCCCCCCCCCCCCCCCCTTTCTCTTCCTCCCCACTCCTGTTGATAAGAGAGAGAATGAGAGACTCCCTTCTCCCTCCTGCTCTCCCTCTCCCTGACTTTCTTTTCCATGCATCTCCAGTGTACTTCTGTCTTGTACACAAAGAATGGATCACACAATGGCTACTAGAACAGCAGACTTCAAATGTGTGCATGCACATATGTGTGGGTGGCAGAAATGTGATCTCACTGGCATCAGAAAAGCTGAAAACAACACGCACAGTGTGGCTCACAGTGAGCTGATTATGTACGTACATAAACACAGTTGCCTTAGCCTGGCAGGCATACATATATAATTTTTGGTTAACACACAGGGGTTGGTTCAAACTGATTAACACTAATAACTCAAATTTGGAACACAGTTTATGCATGGACACTATGAAAATGATGACTTGGATAGCAAAGATAGCATGAGCTTGTTTTTAGGGCTGTCTGCGCTGTAGCTTTAATGTGGTGTTGGGCCAAATTTTACAAGGAAGGAGGCATTTACATGCATAGATATTGGACAGAGAGAGAGAGAGAGAGAGAGAGAGAGAGAGAGAATAAATAGATTGTGGTACATAAATGTATTCAAAATGTGTGTACTATATATGTCTATTTAAAAATGAAAAGAAAAAAAAAACTGAATGAAAGAAACCATGGGGTCAATGAAGTCTAAACTGCTGGATTGGTTGGAAAGGGCTTGCAGTACAGCAAGGGAGAACATCATAATTTAACTTAGAGCAACCAATAGCCAAGAGTTAACTGTCTTTGTTTATTCAGTGACATAAGAGTACACTCGCACACACACACACACACACACTCACACACACACACACACACACACACACACAGTCATTTATTCCAACCCATTCTTTGTACAGCTTGTCATCTATGCAGGTAATAAAATGTGTGCACACAGAGAATTTTTGAACATTTGTTCAACTTCATACCTGAGCAATTTGAAGACACCAGGACTTTGATTACTTCGATTTCATTAAATTCTGTCTCTGGAACAAATAACGCAGTAGTGGAAGACAAGTGCAGGCAAACAATTTCTACATCATGATGCAAATGGCAAAGCAAAATGACTGAACAACGATTTATTAAAAATGAAAATATGTGGATGCAGGTGGAGGAAAAAATGAAAAAGAGGCCAGTACAAATATCAAGCCTTTCTCTGATAGCATACGGAGCCATCTAGTTTCGTCTTGTTGACAGAATCACTTCTTTACACCAGTAGAGAGTCCATGTTCAACTCCTGGTTGAAACTCATCAGCAGATTGATCCACCTGTGGTATCTATTACAGCATTCTCCCCAAGGGAGATAATCGCAAACCGACCGCCCCCAAGAGCATTGTGTAGAAGCACAGAACAGGGAAAGGGGAAGAAACTGTAAATGTAGAGTGCTTCTGAAAGTGGAAAATTCTCCATGAAAGTTACGCTTGATGGCAAAGCACCAACAAATTCTCTTTTGATGACAGATAATATTATATTTAAGAGTCATTTACAAAAAAAAAACACTACAAGTTTGAGGCCAGTGATGTGTAAAAATCTGTCCTGATGGAACATTCTCAATGCCATCTGTGTTCTTGCTGAATCAAACCAAAAAACTTCCAGAACATCTGGCATTTGTATATATTCTCCTACTGGAACAGACATAATAATAATACTTAATTTAGAAAAAGTAATGATCTTAAGTTTTTCCTAAAGAAGCCTATGTGGTGAAAGTTTAAAGTTTTCAATTAATCAAATCTGTCCCAGCAAAAAGAACATCAACATCATTTCATTTTTCATTCATTTTATTTGCAGGTTCCAGTTGATATCGTTCTAAAGTGGGATGGTGGCTCTGTGGAAGATTTTTAACCCCGGAAAGTTTAATGTCAAATATTTACATGATATTCCCATGATTTTAAAGCAGTATTCCAGGAACTGATAAACCATCTCTTCAGGCTATTCTAATTCCAGATTTGACCTGCTTTGCAAACTAACTTATCTAAACAGATCGTTGACAGCATTGGGAAAATGCTATGTTATGAAAGAACGATTAAGATCTTGTTATCAGTTATACAGTATATGTTCTGTAACTGAGTAATTGTATCAATTACAGATGTTTATATGGACAGTGTGTGGCAGCTAGACAGGTGTTACATGTTCATATTGTATTAATTTAGATTGGTAGCTGTTCTCAGCTTCATTTTTCTCTCTTTCGTGTGTGTGTGTGTGTGTGTGTGTGTGTGTGTGTGTGTGTGTGTGTGTGTGTGTGTGTGTGTGTGTGTGTGTGTGTGTGTGTGTGTGTGTGTGTGTGTGTGTGTGTGTGTGTGTGTGTGTGTGTGTGTGTGTGTGTGTGTGTGTGTGTGTGTGTGTGTGTGTGTGTGTGAAATTGAGAGAGAGAGAGGGGGGAGAGAGAGAGAAAGAGAGAGAGAGGGTGATGCATAGATTTTTTTATCCAAGAATATATACTGATCAAATTATTTTTATCAATATAGACTATGATACACTATGTTTAAACGAGTATACATACTGATCAAAATTATCTTCATTACCTTCACACACAAACATACACACACACACATGACTGCAAATGCACATATACACTGAGAAGAAAAATACCTGCAAATACCACAAACCATCACTTAAAATCATCACATATGTTTTACACATGAATTAGAAGACTATTTCAGGAGTATTGAAACAGACTCTTGAAACATATGGTGAACCAATCCCTGTTATTAATCATGTGTCTTTCAATGATCGAACTTCATGTTGCAAGTAGACTTGATGTCTAAGAAACCATTTTTGTTAACATGCTTGCTTTATGTTGTTTTCTCTCTCTCTCTCTCTTTTTTTTTTTTTTGATTTTGGTCTTTTCTGTTTGTTTCATTCAAAACAAATGAACATTTTATTTTACCACCAGGCATGGGGATCTGATACTATACAAAGGAGTAGAGTAATACATGGCTACAAGAGTTGCAACAAATGGTGAAATTATGCTAATTTTCATCAGAAGGGGAGTCCTCTGAAATTCAATAAATGGCATTAAGAATGGCTTGTCTGGTTAACATGAAGTAAAATGGCTGCCTGGTTGACTAGCTAGCAATTCACTTATGGATATCAGCATTTGTATCCTACCCCTTTCTTCATCATTAAAAAAAAAAAATCTCGGATTACATATCACATGTGTAGCTGATCTGATTCTTGATGTTTAAACGATTTTCTTTTCACTGGAGGAACAAATCAATTCCTTTCTTGAGCATAATCATTTCTTAATCAATTAATTAGTTATCAATGTTCAATCATATACTGTTTGTTTTCATATTCATTCACTGCTCATGCTCTTCAATGCTTCACCAGAGCTGTACATTCATGATCACGGAACACCACAGTCACTGTTACTGGCAGCAGTGACCGGTGTGCAGTGAACGTCCAGAACGATGTGCTGGACATGAGGAGCATAGGACTTGACCGGCTCGATGTGCCCCACCAACACACACCAACGTCCTCCATGCTCCCTCTCTAGCAAAGCCTTCAGACTGTCGCACACACAGTCTCCCCACCTCTGCCATGCAGCTGCCTTCGAACGACATGGAGACGTTTTGTTGCATGCTGCAGCATCGCACTGCTCTTGTATAATGGATGAATTCAAAGTAGCAAATGACTGGCAGTTTCTACCAGAGTTAGATCCAGATTTTGGGTTTGAACCATCCATGTCATAGGTGGTATGAGGCTGAGCATTTGGATGAAGAGGACAAGAACTGCAAGTGTTGTTTGGCTCATGGTTTATTTCAGGGCAAGTCTGAGTACTGGTGTTAAAAGTGGAATCTGCAGGCAGGACACTATTCTCCTGACTTGATCTTTCTCTATCTGAAGCATTGCTTACTGGCTGCTTTTCCTCATTGTCAAAATGTACAGCAGAATGGACTGTGGACCTGTCTACAATGTCAGTCAACTGTAATGAAAGCCTGGAGTCCTCTCCTCTCAAACAGACTTGTTTGTTTGACCGTCATTTCTGATTGCATTTCACACTGTATTCCTTGTAACAATGAGGTCTGCAGTCTCGCTGGAACTTCTTCACTTCTATTATGCAAACAAGCTGTCGAGTACTGCTCTGCGGTGCTGCCTCTGATGCTGCTTCTTTCTCCACAGGTTGAAGTGATGACTCTTGAAACATCTGCTCTGTGCTGAGAGCAGGACTGGCGCCTGATGCACGGGGAACTGGGTGCCTTTCCCCCTGACCTGTCTGTGTGTTGACGTTGCCGTGAACGTGCAGCACGCCTCCTGAGGTTTTCAGGACACGACAGGCCACAGGCCAGCCCTCCTCAGAGCTGGGGATGAGACCTAAGTTGACTCGGTCTGCAACCCCCTTCAGCTTCAGCTGTAACACACACCAACACACATGTAACACACTCACATGCACATGTAACAGACATAGACACATACAGACACACACGTAACACACCTGTAACACACAGAAACACACATGTGTATAGTTAGATTCAACAAATGGTTACCACTAATTTCAGTGTACAGTTAGATTCAGATTAACAATGCATACTTTTTCAGTTGGTTGCCCTTTGAGATATCACTAATTTCAGATCTACTGAAAAGAGATGCCAACACAGCTTTCGCTTTGAATATATCAACACTAAGGACAGACCTGTAGGAACAGGCAACTGTGTTTAACTTATGACTGAAGGGACTGACATTTTGTATATGGGTTAAATGTGCAGGAAGCTTACTTTAGTAAGCTGTTGCCAACCATCAGTCCATTTGAGCATGATGAATGTTATGGTATCTGTTGTCTGGTTGAACTGCACTCCACTGTGCTCTGCTTACTAACTGCGTAAAAATGAGAGAAATCAATCTGCCATCACTGAAAAACAGAAAGAACTCACACTTACCAAAGTGATATGAGATACTGTGCATGAGGTATCAAATACCTCATACCAAATCAAAACGGAGAAAAAACCAGCCGTTTGCATGACTGTGTGAGTTTTTGTTTGAGGGCATGTATTTGTGTGCAGACATGTCCACAAAATCGCCACTGCATCTGCTGGTCTGATAAACAATGAGGACATAACATGCAAGGGCTACAGTTGGACAGGTAAAGAAATGAATAAATAAAGGAAGGAGAGGGTATGAGAAAGGGGATCAGGGAAACATGTGGAAGGTGTCTCAGCTATGCCCTGACCCAACATACTGTGCAGGCCTTAAGAAATGTGAATCAAATGGAAACATGCTACACAGACACAAACCCAACACCTGACACTTCAACACAAAGTGACTTCTGCAAGCTGTATGTTTGATGCTAATGTCAGGGCAGAACCATGATGAAGACAAACACTGCCGAAGTTTTCTTAGCAACTATGTTAGCTTCTGGCCCATAAGAGAAGATGATCTACTAATTGCAAGAAGCTCAGTATGTTTATACGAGAACCATCTTTCCATCAGTAAATTATCTTCTCTTAAGCGCCTAAAGTAATTCAACCTTTCCTAGCTCCTCTTAGATGGAATTCAAGACTCATCATATGTAAAATGAGTCCAACCTTTATGAAAAGCTGAGATACTGAGAATGACTGAGGAACAGAGAATGATTCGGAAACAAAAATGCACACAACATAAACTTACAATTTTATGAAGCCTGTACTTTATTACAGACTACCTCACATTTTATTGAACTGTTTATGCTTTTTTCGCGTCTGAAAATCGCTTCAGTACAAAGAAATAAAATCAAATAAAAGAAAAAGAAAAAAAAAAAATCAACAGAAATCCAAGGACTGTATGTGAAATATGTTTGGTGACAGGCAAAAGCAAGGAGAGTTATGCATAGGTGAACCTTCATACATGTTAGAATGAGTGTGTGTGTGTGTGTGTGTGTGTGTGTGTGTGTGTGTGTGTGTGTGTATGTGTGTGTGTGTGTGTGTGTGTGTGTGTGTGTGTGTGTGTGTGTGTGTGTGTGCATGCATGCGTGTATGTGCAAGTGTGTGTGTATATACATATGCATGAGTGAGTGTGTGCCTGTATGCACAAAGTCTGTGGTGATGGAAAAGCGCGGGAAACCTTAATATGACCAGCCAAGACAGATGAACCCCTATTCAATGTAAGTCACAAGAGCTGTGTGCTTATTATGAAATTCTTTGCCTACTGAAAACACACAGGATTCTACCCCCCACCCCCACCCCTCCTTCCACCCTGTCAATGAACATTCATTGTCAGAACTTCATTTTCTGGCTACAACCATTTTCACTTTATTCTACACCACATCACAATTGTTTTTGTGATAGAATAAACAGGTTTTGAAACAAATTTTGCTACTTCAGCTGGTATTCCCTATTCCATAGACCATACAAATATTTCTGAGTATATGGTTTATAACTACCATATATCATCTATGAGGAGAGAAGTGAAAAAAAAAAACCCATTGAACTGAACACATCCCCCCCCCCCACACACACACACACACACACACACACACACACACACACACACACACACACACACACACACATAATGTGAACTGACAGGACCAAAACAACAGAGCAGAACATAGCACCTGACGGTTATCTCCATGGTGAACGGTGCAGCGACCATCCACACGGTTGAGTTCCAGGTTCCTTCTGAGTGCTGCCACAGCGTCAGGGTTCCATTCACAGGCATGGACATGGCTGGCTCCTGCATGCACCAGGTAGGGCAGTGTGAAGTAACCTATACCTGTGACACACATTAACATGGCTGAAATGACACACCTGTGACACACATTAACATGGCTGAAGTGACCTACACCTGTGACACACATTAACATGGCTGAAATGACTTACACCTGTGACACACATTAACATGGCTGAAGTGACACCTGTGACTTACACCTGTGACACACACCTGAACACATGGCTGAAATGACTTACACCTGTGACACACATTAACATGGCTGAAGTGACTTACACCTGTGACACACATTAACATGGCTGAAGTGACTTACACCTGTGACACACATTAACATGGCTGAAGTGACCTACACCTGTGACACACATTAACATGGCTGAAGTGACTTACACCTGTGACACACATTTAACATGGCTGAAGTGACTTACACCTGTGACACACATTAACATGGCTGAAGTGACTTACACCTGTGACACACATTAACATGGCTGGAGTGACTTACACCTGTGACACATTAACATGGCTGAAGTGACTTACACCTGTGACACACATTAACATGGCTGGAGTGACTGAAGTGACTTACACCTGTGACACGCATTAACATGGCTAAAGTGACTGAAGTGACTTACACCTGTGACACATATTAACATGGCTGAAGTGACTTACACCTGTGACACACATTAACATGGCTGAAATGACTTACACCTGTGACACACATTAACATGGCTTAAGTGACTTACACCTGTGACACACATTAACATGGCTGAAGTGACCTATACCTGTGACACACATTAACATGGCTGAAGTGACTTACACCTGTGACACACATTAACATGGCTGAAATGACTTACACCTGTGACACACATTAACATGGCTGAAATGACTTACACCTGTGACACACATTAACATGGCTGAAGTGACTTACACCTGTGACACACATTAACGTGGCTGAAGTGACTTACACCTGTGACACACACATTAACATGGCTGAAGTGACTTACACCTGTGACACACATTAACATGGCTGAAATGACTTACACCTGTGACACACATTAACATGGCTGAAGTGACCTATACCTGTGACACACATTAACATGGCTGAAGTGACTTACACCTGTGACACACATTAACATGGCTGAAATGACTTACACCTGTGACACACATTAACATGGCTGAAGTGACTTACACCTGTGACACACATTAACATGGCTGAAGTGACCTATACCTGTGACATGCTTCAGGTAGGGCAGTGTGAAGTAACCTATACCTGTGACACAAAATTAACATGGCTGAAGTGACCTATACCTGTGACACATTAACATGGCTGAAGTGACCTATACCTGTGACATGCTTCAGGTAGGGCAGTGTGAAGTAACCCTACCTGTGACACAAATTAACATGGCTGAAGTGACCTATACCTGTGACACATTAACATGGCTGAAGTGACTTACACCTGTGACACACATTAACATGGCTGAAGTGACTTACACCTGTGACACACATTAACATGGCTGAAGTGACCTATACCTGTGACACACATTAACGTGGCTGAGTGACTTACACCTGTGACACATATAAACAGGGCTGAGGTGACTTACACCTGTGACACACATAAACATAGCTGAAGTAATCGATACAAGTGACACACATTAACATGGCTAAAGTAATTCATATACATGTGACACACATTAACATGGCTAAAGTAGCCTATACCTGTGACACACATTAACATGGCTGAAGTATCTACACCTGTGACACATATAAACAGGGCTGAGGTAATCTATACGTATGACATGCACCCAGGTGTGGCAGTGTGAAGTAACCTATACCTGTGACATGCACCAGGTGTGGCAGTGTGAAGTAACCTATACCTGTGACATGCACCAGGTCTGGCAGTGTGAAGTAACCTATACCTGTGACATGCATCAGGTCTGGCAGTGTGAAGTAACCTATATCTGTGACATGCATCAACAGGGCTTAAGGAACCTAGTAGTTGGCTTTGACTGCATTGATTGACATATTCATTCACAATCGTATAATATTTGCATACCATTTGTACATATGATTTGTGCATAAAGTACAATTTATCTACATCTGACTAGTTGCAAGATTACAGCATGCAAAAAACTTTTCAGTCTCAAGTCCAGCTTATTTTGACTGAAAGTAAATGTAGGTTCTTTAAAGGAAAAAAAAAAAGAAAAAAAGAAGAAAAATGAGAATTCTATACTGACTAAACGCTGATGAAAAAAAAAAAAAAAAAAATGAAACTCCTTTACAGAATTTTATTTGTCAGCAAATCCTGATGCATAAATAAACTGTTAGGGAGAACCAAACTGCACACTGACTTTAAACTAAATTTTCACCAACTGAACTACAGATGGAGTTGTTTGACTGAGGTAAAAAAAACAATGTGTAGAATCCACCACAGCACTTTTAATCATTGTGAGGAAGATGGCGTAGAAGGATTGTTACTGAAGGAGTTTCTTTAGTCATCAAGAATGCTGTTTTTCACAAATGTTTGCTGGTTTGTCTGTATTTAGTAAAATTACACAAAAACCAACTGACTTGATTTTAAAGAAACTTTGTGGAAAGATGGAACGTAAACACAAAACACAAATCCATCAAAGTGGTGCAGATCTGTCGTGTGAGCGAAATTCTAGTTGTTCATGAAATGCTCCTTAAAGCCAACTTGGCATATCAGGCAAAGTCTACATAGTAACATATTCTACAGAGCAGATCAGCACATTCTTTGACTTTTCATGCCTATGTACAGGTCCACAGAGCAAATCAGCACACTCTCTGACTTTTCATACCTGCGTACAGGTCCACGATGGTTTCCCCTGCGCAGTTGAACTTTGCGATGCGTAGCTTTTCGGTGACATTGCCAGCGCTGAACATGCAGCATGTCAGGTCATATTCGTACCTGAAACAAAAAGAAGGAAAAAAACATGCTTGGACACTTGTCACATCAGAGCTTTGTTTTCAAGTCAAGTCACGATGTTCATAATTCAGCCCATCATGGAGGTCACATCTGAGCTGCAGGAGTGTCTGTTTCACACAAAATCAGGGACAGACAATGAGTTTTCAGGAACAGTTTTATTTTGTCACATTGGGGGGTGGTATTCTTTCTGTGTCAGGTTTTTGTCATCAAGTATTTTTGTGTTTTTTTCTCCTGTGTCATCTGCCTTGATTGTTTTACACTTAGCATCAGCTTGTGCCAAAAGGCTCTTGGCTAATTCTGGAATACTTGAAATCAAATACTACATTGGGCTGAGCTCACAGGTGAAACCGAGCTATAAGCAAACTCAGGAGACTGAGTTCTGAAATGGGTCTTTCGCCTTCCCAACCAGCAACCTTTTGCAACCAGCGACTGTGGCGAAGAGTGGTTAGCGTCACGGACTCCCAGCTGGGAGGTACATGGTTCGAATCCCATCAGAAGTCATGTGGGTTTTTCTGCCCTGACCAGCTCCTACCCAGAGCTGAGTTTGCTGTGGACTCAGTTGGGAAGACTGGGACCACACAGTCAAGTTTCATCCACTAATGGATGCGTTTCTGAGAGTGTTGCTCAAATTTCTTGACCAACACTGCAGGTGCCTGTATTTCTCAGGCCTGGTTGATGCCCAGATATATTATGAAAGGAAGCATAGAGTGCAGCCCTGTCATGTAGTCTCAGACTGAAATGGAAATCCATAACATCATCTTAACCATCCTCATTCTCATCAATCAGCATAAAAAATGCCTCAATTTCTGTGGCCCTTCATGCCTTGCTCTCTCATGGTAACCTCAATTTCTATGTCCTCTCCATGTCTGTGGCCTTGGTTTGGTTCCGTCGGGGTCACCGGTATCGGCGAGTCCATGGGGGCTGTTGTTGGATGGATGTGGCGGTGCCTCTGGAGGGAGAGCTCACTCACGCCGGCTCTGCAACTAAGCAATTATTGTCGTCAGTAGGGGGCTTAGTAGGTGGTGTCCTGTGTATGTTAGATCAGAACAGGTGCCACTGAACACCACCGAAGTGACTCGGCAATAGTGCAGTGTCTCCTCTGGTGGGTTGCCTCTTGTCGCCTTGACATTGACTGCTCCCTGTGAATTGCTGGTGCTGGGGCTGAGGCGGGGCCAACCGGGCTGTGGCTGTGGACGGGGTGTCGGAATGAGCGGCGTGCGTGCACTGCCTCTGAGGTGGCACAAAGGTTGGGACAGAAAAAAAAAGAAAAAAAAAAAAAAAAAAGCAACCTTTTGCATTTCTTTGCTTTCTTTCCTTTTCACCATTTGTAAAAGCTGATGTTCTTTTCTGGAAGATGCAGTCGGTTTTCTGCTTTTCCATAACGCCCTACTGTAATGAATCTGCTTCTGCAATAAATACGTATGTCCCATAATGGTAAGCATGTCTGGAGCCCAAATCAGAATTAGGTACAAATCAAAATGCCGAGACTAAAAATCAAAATTCAAGTCATGTCCTGAAGCAAAGAAAAGAAGACTGGTCCAGGGCAAAGTTTATGTGTGGCCATGTTCAAATGGAATCAAATGAAAAATAGATGTTTGGCTTTGGTAAATCCAACACCTGAACAACACTTGAAATTACCACCACGAACATCACCACCCTCAAAACAAAATGGCTTACAAGTAGATTTTCATTTCTGAAATATTTAATACCTTAAAACAAAAGAAGAGAGGAAAAAAAAAACTGAACAGATTGTCCAAATAAATTCCTGCATAAAATCATATATTTCAGGACAGAATGAAATCTGAATCTTTAAAGTTTTAGTTCAATTATCTGAAATAGACTTAAAAAAAATCAAAATTCAATTGATCAAATATAATTATGCATAGGGTTATGTCCATGCCCAATCTGTGTGTTGTGTGACAACAAAGAAAACAAAACAACAACGCCTACGCCTTAGCACAAATAAAATGTTTGCAACTGGCTTGCAGATATATGATTTCCACTGACAGATCCTTACAAAAAAGATCTTTGCTGTACAGTCA
Organism: Conus betulinus; assembly: GCA_016801955.1. Taxonomy (NCBI): domain Eukaryota; kingdom Metazoa; phylum Mollusca; class Gastropoda; order Neogastropoda; family Conidae; genus Conus; species Conus betulinus. The sequence goes on along the minus strand of JADBJO010010488.1, from coordinate 45,010 downwards.
TTGTGTTTCATGAATGTTAATTTTGTCCTCTAGGCATAGGTATTCAATCAATTAGCTCCAGTTTACTGGTGTGATTTGATATTGTAATACATGATATACCCAGGACTGTACTTCTAACTGGAAACAATGTACAAGCCTTGTAGGTCTTTTTTTTTTTTTTTTTTTACTCACATGTGGACAATGTGTGGACAATGAGAAAAGACAAATCTTTAGAGAGGCCAGATACCAGTACATATCACATCACTTTCATCCCACTGTTGAAACAACCATCTTCCAGCTAGCAAATTAACCAGTAAACTACCAATCAAAGCCCTTGACACACTGATGAAACAACAATCATCCAACTAACCAGTTAAGCAGTAAACTACCAACTAAAGCCCCTGAAACAGTGACAGGCATCAACCAACCAATCAACTGGTAATACCACTAGTTCACCACTGATACAACCAATTGAAACCACTGACACATCCACATGTGTCAGCCAAGCAGTAAATCAGTCCACTGATAAAACTACTGGTCCATCACTAAAACAACCTATTCAAACCATTGACACATTGAAAGGGCCAACCAACCATTTACCCAATGAAATGACCACTAAAACATGAAATGACACCAAAACAACTGGTCAGTTTAGGCATATAATGTAATTTGCTAAAATGAGTTCCGTGATTTTTTCAAAACTTGATATCAATTATATTAAATGGAATTTTCTTCTTTCAAAACTCAATTAATCAAATATAGAAGCTTGGGGTCATGTCCAAGGCCTGCCCTCTTGTGCTTTGTGCACAACAAACAAAACACAACAAAGACCAAGCACTTGCAACTGTCACAGTAAACTTTTCTGTTTTATTTTCTCAAACAAAACATCCACACAACTATCCCAAAGCACACATACCTACAAACAGGCAGCTACAATATCATTCCTGCAATTACTGCAAGGCCAGCTGGCTCATGAAACTTGCAGTCAGATGTTGCAAGTTCAATCCTTACAGGCGCCCAACATAAAAATGGACATTTTTGATGCCTCATCCCAATATGCCATTGTTCAGGTCGCAACAATGTCATGATAAATAAGTCCCCAACCTCCCAAATTTCTGGGATGGTTGTCCCACTATGTCATGGAGCTAAGGGAGGTGAGGACGATGAACCTGAATGTAAGTTAGTAACAGACTATTGCGTGGCTAATCAAGGGACACAATCAGTGCAGTGTCTCACGTGATGGCGTTGTCGACGTGCTGAACCACTGCATGGTCTCCCAACAGCAGCACAACCTGTGGAGTTCTGAACCCGTCGGCACTGACCACTGACTGCCGGGCAACACGACTGGCTCTTGTACACTCAGCCACCACCTGCCACAACTCCTGTCCTGGAAGTGAATTTTTCATCAAAAAGGAAGGAGGGGGTGGAGAGGGAGAGGGGTAGGGGAAGGGAGCAAGGTTTGGGAATAAAAACTGATTAGGTGACAAGTACAACAAATGGAAAAGAATCATCAGCTATTAAATTTGAGTACTGCCTTAAAAAAATATCTTTTTATCATAGTCACATTTCTGGCAGTAGCATTCACATACAAACAAATACTCAAATAATATGTGTACACACACAACATCACACATGTAAATCTTTTTTTTTTTTTTCTTCTCCTTCCATCGCTGCTTCCTGCTCCACTCCACTCCTCCTCTCCGCTCCCCTTTCATAAAATACCCATAAACCATGACTCGCATCTTTCATATCTCACACCTTTGATATCTATCTGCTATCACTCTTAGCGAAAATACACTGACCAAACACACACACACACACACACACACACACACACACACACACACACACACACACACACACACACATGCAGTGACACACCCACATACATCATACCTAGCAAACGCCATTCAGCAGATGCAAAAGCCAAGGGAGGCAACAAGACCAGATCTCCATGCTTTTCCCAGTGGCTGGGCACCTCCCTCAGCAGTCTGTCTCGAGACGCTGCCAGACTGTTGCACTGATCCACCATCTGACACACAGCTGTCCTCAATTGCTGAGCCGGTGTCACAAGCCTCTCTGATCTGGAGGATGGCAAGTCTGCCTGAACAATGGAGAAGCTGTCTCCGGCTGCATGCAGATGATGGGCCAGCAGATTCGCATCTGCAGTGTTGACAGGGATGAGGACGCTGTCACCATCGTGCTTCTGAAGCTTTCGTGTTTTGTCCCACAGACCGTGGGTCTCAAGCAGCTTTCTGGCAAAGATGGGTGAGCAACTTAAAAACAAAGGGTCTCTTTTGAAAATAATCAAAGCAACAATCTGTTAGCACTGTGTCAACGGAAATACTGAAAATAATGTCAACCTTTAAAATGAAAAGAAGACACCCCCAACAGTGATTATATCAGAGCCAAAATATAGCTGATATACTCACTGTCTTCATTTCTCTGTGTCATCAACTGGTTTTCTGGCACTGAGATCATTTTATGCACTATGGCCCCTAGCTGTACATACATACACGGTTTTAAAATCAAAGTTATATAGTCATAATCATTGAATTTCTTCTTAAAATATTTCCATGTTCCAAAATAGATCATCCCACTAGTCCTAGATTTGACAACTGGGAAACAGCAAATACTTGATTGAAATAACTGATAGCAATAATTTGTTGGCTTTAAACAATTATAACTAACTCTGTGCATGCATGCGAGCGTGTGTGGAGAGAGAGAGAGAGAGAGAGAGAGAGAGAGAGAGAGAGAGAGAGAGAGAGAGAGAGAGAGAGTGTGTGTGTGTGTGTGTGTGTGTTGTTGTTGTTGTTGTTGTGTTTCACGTCTTTCCACATTATGTGACAGTGGAAGGAAAAAACAAACAACACAAAAACTGGGGACCGAGAGAAAGGTTAACACAAGGAGTCAAAAGGATTAACTTATCGATGGCTATAACACAAAAATTAGAAAATCCACTTATCAAAGATAAAAACAAACAAACATATAATCTTCTGTCTCATCTCACCACTGGCTATTATCTATTATAGGTATTTGCCGGACTTTTGGCGTGTGTGTGTGTGTGTGTGTGTGTGTGTGTGTGTGTGTCTTTACCTTGCTGATTGCGCTCTTGAACACGGGACTTTCACTGCTGACTTCATCACAAGCACTGTCTACCATACTGTGTCAAAAAGAGTAGGATTACGAGTACCAAGCCACGCTCCCTTCGCTTTTAAATCACTGGAGTAATGTCCCTTGTCCAGCGCCCCCAAAGGTCAGTTCCCCCAGCTGCACCGCAAGCACATGAGAATTTCATACCATGTGTCGGCTTCCTTGGAGGCTTCACTGGATTCTTCTGGCTCAATAAGGTTTCTTTTTGTGGTGACCTTCATCGTTTCTTGAGGGTGAAGACACACACACACACACACACACACACACACTGACTGACTGACTGAAACCAATTTATTGTCAGATTAACTCAAAGTTGTACTGACAACTGCAGTGAAAGTCCCGTGTTCAAGTACACACGTACGCACGCGCGCGCACACACACACAAACGCGCACGCGCGCGCGCGCGCACACACACACACACACACACACATGAGAGAGAGAGAGAGAGAGGAGGGGGAGGGAAGAAGGGGGAGTGAAAGTGATAACAAGGTAGGCTGTAACAAGTATTTCTGCATATTCTTTTTGTTAGCGAATGTTATACCGAGTTCAAATTTTCATGCTCTCTTCGGATTACCCCATTCAAACTTCTTATTCTCCCGTTTCTTTCTCTCAGTCCCCTTTGGAAACGACGATTACAAGATGGGCTTGAAGACATATTCGGCATGGTAATGGGTTTCATAATGTAAATCGAAAACAGCAAACACCGAAGAAAAAAAAACAACAACAAAAAAAACCCCACCCAGAACGAAAAATAAGACGTGTTCGGAGGGGGGAGGCGGGGGGAGGGGGTGAGTGCGGAGGAGGTGGGATCGATAACAAAGGGAGGAGGAAGGGAGGAGGAGGGTCCCCCCCCCCCCCCCTCTCTCTCTCTCTCTCTCGTTTGTGAAGGTCACATCGTTGCTTCTTGAAAGGACCTTTACTTCCTGTATGGATGCATGTATTGAGTAGCTGCATGTATGTGCTTACGTATATGTATGTATGTACGCATGTATATATGTATGTGTGTATGAATGTATGTATGCATATATTAAGTATGCTGAAAGTATGTATCTACTTATTATATGTATGTATGTATGCACTTGCGTATAATGTATGCATGTATGTATGCATATATGTATGTATATATGTATGTGTGTATGTATGTACTTACATGTATGTATGTATATATGTATGTGTGTATGTACGTAGGCCTATGTATCAATCCCTGTGTGTATGAATATATGTATGTGTATTATGCAACGAGTCCAGACCTGTATCTCTACACTTATGAACATACTGTCTCCAAACATTGGCATTCCTTCACGACTCAAGATTTGGAGTGGCTGCCTCCAATAATTTAGTAGTGGTTGGCATACCTTTTGATTTGCTGGCATTTTGTGTTTTTTTTTTTTAAAAAATGGACGTCAAGGGATTTGGGTCATAATTCTTTCTTTTTTTTTTTTTTTTAAATCGCACGCCTTACTTGTTACAGACAGACCAGAACGCGTCGACGGGTTCTACACCGACATTCGGAATATACTGTCTCATTTTATATTTGTACTGCTTTAGACTTGACACACAACTTAATCTACACAACAGTGTCTACAGCTTAATCTACATGACTATGTCTGGGGGAGTATCTCTGTAAGTAGGCTACTCAGCTAATGCTTGTCTTAAAGGTACCTGGTCAATAACTTCAGGAACTTTGCACATCATCGAGTCATTCTAATGTTCACGTTTAGAATAAATTTCCTTCAAAATGGATATCAGAGAACGTATTGTTCAAAATGGCGTTTTCATTTAGTCTGAGGTAGCCCCAGTATGGCTAGAGTGTCTTGATATTGGCAGTCGTGGGCTCAGTACCGTACGCGTAGTAAAGCGTTAAAGACGACTTGCAAATAGAAAATTCTCATCACAAGATGTTCCTAGTAATTTTCTGTTCTTTTCATCTCTGTCTTCATTCACTATACTGTTTATGTTTATTGATAAAACTGTTTATCATTGACTAGTCTCTTTAGTTTCTTTATAACAGAAGGTGAAGCTTATAAATGCTTGTAAAGGTCAGACGTTTAGCATCACATCGTTAAATACAGTCATCTGATGCAAGTACTTTGGCGTTTAGACCCCGATTTCATTCGTTGCAACTAATGACATGACGAATAAATGAATATATTTTCACATTAGACATAACAAGCGTCTTGTTTGCTGATTACGTTCGTCACAGTATGACGAGTAAAAACATCTAGATTAAGGCAATTACACATCATTCATTTTAGCCACGAAATGCAAACAAACCGATTTTAAGCATTCACAGAAAAAAAAAAAAAGAAAACGAAGAAAACGACATATAGAGTAGACTGGTATACTGTCGTTAAACGGACAGCTTCATGTCAAAAAGCAGCTGATCATTCAGTGCACTATCTATGAAAACAATTATCAACTTGCACACACACACACACACACACACACACACACACACACACACACACACACACACACACACACACACACCAGAGCGAGAGCGAGAGAGAGAGAGAAATTCCTTTCGACTTGACTTTAACACATGCATTCATATGCACGTGCGCTCTCTCTCTCTCTCTCTCTCTCTCTCTCACTCTCTCTCACACACACACACACACACACACACACACACACACACACATCTGCACATGCAGCTTTATAGTTTTGATAATGGAGAAGGGATGGACATGAAGCTGTTATGGACACATTCGTAGGCGGGGAGGTGAGGGGGGGGGGGGGGGGGGGGGGGGGGGGGGGGAGGATGGATGGGGGCGAAGGAGTGGGAGGGGGTAAGGGTGAGCGTATGCAGAAAGAAATGCTGTAGGCTTTAAACGCTGTCTGTTTTTACTTAAGCCACTCTCTCTCTCTCTCTCTCTCTCGCTCGCTCGCTCGCTCGCGCGACTCTTTGAGTGTGTGTGTGTGCGCGCGCGCGCGTGCGTGCGTGTGTGTGTATGCACATGCGCGTGCGTGTGTGAGTGCGTGCGTGCGTGTGTGAGAGAGAGAGAGAGAGAGGGAGAGAGAGAGAGAGAGAGAGAGAGATGGGGAGAGAGAGAGGGGGGGAGAGAGAGAGTGTGTGTGCATGTGTGTGCGCGCGTGTGGGTAAGTGTGTGTGTGTGTGCATGTGTGTGTGTGTGTGTGTGTGTGTGTGTGTGTGTGTGTGTGTGTGTGTGTGTGTGTGTGTGCGCGCGCGCATGCGCATGCGTGCATGAGCGCGCGTGTGTGTATGTGCATGCGCTCGCGCCCGCAAGCGTGTGTGTGTGCGTGTGCATGCGTGCATTTGTGCATGCATGTGTGCGTGCATACTTTTGTGGAACCTGGAAAAAAGCTAGAATGCTGATTCAAACTGAAAATTGTTTTATCATTATTTCTTTCCAGTGGTTTTCTCTTGTTTTCCTTCTTTCGAATAGCAGACACAAACCACTTCTGATCTTTCTTGTTGTTACAGGAGTGGAGAGAGAAATTTGAAAATCAAGAAAAAGGAGCCGCTTCAGTCATTCAACTTTGAAATATTAAAAATGACCCGTCTACACAGGGGACAATCCAGCGACGCTTGTTTGCACGTGCAAACTGCTGCTGACTGCTGCGAGGAAGGGTAACTAAAAATAAAGGCGGGGGAAAAAAAAAGGAAAGGAAAAAGGGGGAGTTGCTTTGTATATGACAGCGCTGCCCAGAACGTTCTTAGAGAAAGTTCCAGACGCAGTTTAATTATTTCATTTACTGCCTTCGATGACGTCGCGGGCAACAAGATCCGGGCTATTCCGTTTTTTTTTTTCGTATTGTGAAGAATGTATGTTCTCCCTGGCCTAGCCGTCTCCTGTTTAAAACTCCCGGCTCCTTGCCCTTCAACAACACGCCTTATTGTCAGAAAATCAGTTTTCGTCGGCTCCATTTATTGTCCTTTTATTGCGTCTTTTCCGTATAGTTCACAGTCGACGGTCCATTGTTCGGCTTAAACTTTTTAGACCTATTGTATTTCTGAAACTTTGCTGTGATCATCTTATTCAGTTGAAATGCAGAGAGAGAAGAGAGAGAGAGAGAGAGAGAGAGAGAGAGAGAGAGAAGAGAGAGAGAGAGTGGAAACGTTTTGCCTATTTTATCCAGTTGTTATGATCATGTGTTTGGGTTTTAACGGGCCGTAGTCTCAACTTAGGTGGTTGATACTTTCTTGAATCGACATTGTTCTTTTTTCGACGTTGGAACAGCATGCATGAACGGAACGGTATGCACCCTGCAAACATATCAGAAAGGGCAAACATATCAGAAAGGGCTGTTTGAAATGAAAAGAGATCATCAACATGTATTGCGAAGAGCATGGGTCCTAGTGCAAAACAGCAAGGAACACCATGTTTGGGAGGCCAAAGAGAAGACTCGTTCGGACAGGTCGCTTCCTGTCGTTTAAAATTGAAGGTGTTGTGCATTATTTGATAAACTATATAAGCTTAAGCATATAAGCTTAATTTTTTTTTCAAAAGCCGTGTGTGGTCTAACGTCAATGCTTTTAGAAAACTCTACAAAAATGACAGAGATAATTTTGTTGTCATTTATATATTTGTGAGCCTTTTACGTATAGTGTTGTCTGTACATTGAGGCCGGAGTGAAGTTCCCTAAATCCAGACTGATGTGAGTGAAATATGTAACGTTGCTCAGATTGACTGACTGAGAAAGTATTTTCTCTGTGGGATCCATTACACACACACACACACACACACACACACACACACACACACACACACACACACACACACACACACACACACACACAGAGAGAGAGAGAGAGAGAGAGAGAGAGAGAGAGAGAGAGAGAGAGAGAGAGAGAGATCTGAAACCGATTTCTGAAATTGTTTACTGTAATGCCACCAGCCTGCATTCAAAGGAGGTACATAATGTAAGACACGCAACATATGTCAGTTAAATAAGAAGAAAACTCACAAAAAGACGACACATGATGGAATCTGAAATTTAAGAAATCGTATCTACGCAAGACAGCAACCGTGGGATATTGCTTCCCTGGCAGTTATCCCACTTTACTTTTTCTTTTTTAACGGAAAAATTGTGACAAAATTTGAGATAATCATACGACCTCTTCTTCCCTCTTTTTAAAAGTGTAATAAGCAAACATTGCCGTAGAACGAATGATGAAATTGCTTCAGATCAGTAACAATAGTGCTAAATCTTGCATTCGTATAGATTTCTTGAAACCTTTGTCAGGTATTTTCTCTGCTTGTCTGACTACTGGATAAACTAACAGAAAAATGACGTTCGTCCTCTGTGACATGATACAAAGGACGAGAATTTAACTTTTCTCGGAGTTTTTTGTTGGTGCTTATATTACAGAAAAAAACTAAGTCAAATTTAGCGGGTTTTTTTTTTTAGAGAAAAAAAAAATGATAGCTGGAAAGAAAGTTTTTGAGAAATGTGATTATTGTAATGTCTGGAAGGTATTTTCAAATCTGCACCTAATCCAAATTTTGTTGTTGTAGTTGTTTTTTTTTTAATGGAAAAAGGATAGCTAGACAGAAAGGGTTTTTTTTTTTAGAAATTTGATTATTGTAATGTCTGAAAGGTATTTTCAAGTCTGCAACAATGACTTGCAACAACCACAAGAAGAACCTCTGTCCCTATAAGTTTACTAGACCAGCTTGGTACTAGCAGTTAATATAATGTTGTTTACAAACTTGTTCAAACACCTTCGTATCATACTCCGCCATTCAACCGAACATTTGAAAATCCATTTGTATCCCAACAATGCTTAACTCTGCTAGCCCCATTTTTCTTTCGGACCTGGCTTTATGCGCTCCTAATGGTTTTATCTTTATACACTTTGTAAGCTTGTTTTGGCAGTCTAACAAAATTTAGCTTCTATAGTTTAAGCAGCACCTGATTATCTTCATAATGTAATCAAGAAATAAAGGTTACCTGCGAAGTGCATCTCGTCCCATTTTTGGACTTTTCGAAGAAAACGCCGACAAGCAAATAAATGGGGATGGGGTGGGAGGAGGAGAGTAGGGGAGAAAGGGGGGGGGGGGTGTCACTATTGGAATACGTGTTTAACCACATATTTCCGCTGCACACAACATCATGGCTTTTCATCTGTGCATCAACTAGTTGAAAGAATTCTGACTAATCCATCTTTCCAAGAGTCCACATCATTTCAATGATTTTACCATCCTGGCTTCGGTTCTACCCGCTGAGAGAGAGAGAGAGAGAGAGAGAGAGAGAGAGAGAGAGAGAGAGAGAGAGAGAGAGAGAGAGAGAGAGAGAGACAGACGGACAGACAAGACAGAGAGAGAGAGAGAGAGAGAGAGAGAGACAGACTGACTGACAGACGGAAGGACAACAGAGAGAGAGAGAGAGAGAGAGAGAGAGAGAGAGAGAGAGAGAGAGAGAGAGAGAGAGAGAGAGAGATTTTGTGTCCACGCATAACAAAATTCAAGGGAGGAATTTCTTCTTCTTTTTCCTCTTCTCTTTCCTCCCGAAAAAGATCTACGGTTTTACAATACATGCACTCTACAATAACACAGTCTACACTGTGATTATATAATATCTGTATTGATTGTAACACAGAGAGAGAGAGAGAGGAACATTAATCCAACTTGAGAATGGAAATGCATTCACACATACACGCATCTGCACTACGCACATCAGCACGCACGTGGGGGGTACATACATCCTTTGTTAGCACGAGTCAAATCAATCAGTGTGTTGGAACCGTTGTCCTCTTCAGCTCTGCGGTCATTTGTCTCTTTAACAATGCATGGTCTGGAATTGCCTGCTGGCTGAACTTGGCGTGGGTGGAACCAGTCGTGTGCGCCGGTTCGAATGGCCAAAGTGCGCGTTTGCCTTTGTACCGGTGTCGCATAATATCTGGGAACCATGATATCTGGGAACGCGTTCCCAGATTTACCGTGATATCTGGGAACGCGTTCCCAGATATCACGGTAAATCTGGGAACGCGTGCGAAAAATAAGAGTGACAAGAAGGCCAAAGATCTCAATTGCACCTAAATACAATTTTAATTGTTTCCTAGCTTATCTCGAAAATCCGTTCTTTTTTTTTTCTTCTTTTCTGCCCTTCTGAGCTCTGAAAGACCACGTTCCCAGCTATCATGGGCCTTCCCAGACATCACAGTACATTTTTGGGAACGCGTTCCGTGTCGCGTGAAATCTGGGAACGTGATATCTGGGAAGGCTTCCCAGATATCACAGAGTTTTTTGGAAACGCGTTCCCAAAATGTACTGTGATATCTGGGAAGGCCGTGATATCTCGGAACGTGGTCTTTCAGAGCTCAGAAGGGCAGAAAGAAGACGAAAAAGAATGGATTTTCAAGATAAGATAGGAAACAATTTATTTAGGTGCAAATGAGATCTTTGGCCTTGCTGTCATTTTTTTTTTTTCGCACGCGTTCCCAAGATTTCACGATTGGAAGTTCAGGAAATCTGGGAACGCGTTCCCAGATATCACGGTTCCCAGATATTATACGACACCAGGACGGGAGCAAAACTCTGAGTTCACGAAATCCAAGGTGGGAAACATATTACTGAGCCGAGTGCATGAAAAATGATTACAAAAGCCAGAAGTAGCGAACCGAAAAAATCTCTCTCTCTCTCTGAGAGAGAGAGAGAGAGAGAGAGAGAGAGAGAGAGAGAGAGAGAGAGAGAGAGAGCATCTGCACGTGTGTGCATGACTTATATTCTGTGTACATATGACAACTATGTACTTACTCAAACACACACATACACACACAAACACACACAGACACACGCGCGTGCGCACGCGCACATTCACACACAGGCGCCTACATGTGTATATATATAAACAACTAATACATATATATATATATATATATATATATATATATATATATATTTGAACCCTTGGTGGTGAGAACACCACAGAATTATGGACTGTGGTGTGTCTCTATTTGACGCCTAGAGCACAGACACAATCAGCCGTGTCTCCCTGATGAGTACGATCCAGCGGATGAAGGCATCGGAGCAGGCAATACATAGAGATCTGTCTTCGAGAGGGATTACGATGGTTCCCTCATGCAGCTAGTGAAGGGTTTTCATATTTATAATATATATTTTCCCATTTTCTTCATCTTCAAATTTCTTTTTTTTTTTTTTTTTAATGTCAAATCTTTGCCAAGTCATTGCTATAATGATGGAAGAATTGTTAACCTACACTTGTTTTCCCCCACTGCTTAATTGTTCAGAGAGAGAGAGAGAGAGAGAGAGAGAGAGAGAGAGAGAGGGAGAGAGAGAGAGAGAGAGGAGAGAGGAGAGAGAGAGACAGAGAGAGAGAGAGGGGGAGGGAGGGAGGGAGGGAGAGATCATAACTACTGGAGAACTAAGACCAGAGATTTTACAAAAGCGTCACGCATGTTACGTCTGAATGTCACGTCAGGCTGATGATGATGCCCATTTTTGACAGGTAGGCGACCTGTCGGTAAGCAACTGAGAACAAACCACCTGACAGTCTCTAGAATAAGCATTTCACGCACAGGTGCACAGGTAGTCATTGCGTCACTGGCAAGAAGAAAGCTGAGGTAATCTATGCCAGGACATGCTAGCATTGCTGCTGAAGGGGCACAAATCGGGAATGGGAGTTGGAGTTGGGGGGGGGGGGGGGGGGGGGGGGGGGGGATAAGATGGGTAAAGGACTGGCAGTGGGAAGCAGGGCTACATGAGTTGGTAGTAGAGATGGAGGCGAGGAGAAGCAAGCTACAGGGGAAAGGTGGGGGCGATAACGCCACACGGCGCCGGAGAAATATCTGGCCAACACATTCTGTGGAGTGAGAGAACTGGCTACGTGGTTGGTGTTGTTGTTGTTAGTCTGTTCAACGTCTGTTCACTAAAAGCGATATTAGACGGAAGGTTACGGTGGTCCGCTGCTGGTAACGCCGACTTCTACCTAAACATTCTGTACCTGTCGTCAGGTGGTGGTGAATCTACACGCCCCAACCCTTCCCCGCCAACCATGTGCCTTTCAGCCTGCTGCTGCATACACTCATTACGCGCGTGTCGCCTTGCCTCTCTCGCAGCGTTTGATACCAGCATGGGGCTAAGCCACCTCTTGTGAATGCAAACTCGGTACAGTGAACCAACTAAGACCTCAACTGACGGCTCTAAATGAAAGAAAAAGGTATCAAAAGAATGCTGAAGCACCCTGGATAGCCTACCGGGCTTTGGGGCTGTGATTTTTTTCTTCTTTTTCAGATGTATGCAGTTCATGGCCACACAGATAAATTCCCAAGGAACTTTACAGATTTCAGCGAATGAAACTCTCTCTCTCTCTCTCTCTCTCTCTCTCTCTCTCTCTCTCTCTCGCACACACACACACGCTCGCGCGCGCTAGACAACACACACACACACACACACACACGCGCGCGCGATAGACAGACGGACAGACAGACAGACAGATAGATAGATAGATAGATAGATAGATAGATAGACAGATAGATAATTAGGCAGATAGACAAATAGATAGATAGACATAAATTACGTAAATGAAAGAAAAGCGACAGAGATTAAATACAACAGATGAAGTTAGACGATTTTACTTTCAATTCAGCTTCTTTCAGTTGCAAATCTCTCCATCATCAAACAACCAAAACAGATCTCTCTTTTGAGGGCTGGAGGTGGAAACGGAACTCCTGTCTAATGCTGTTCAGCCATCAGATTCCCTTACACGCATCATAAACAGGATCATATTCTAACTGGTTGGGTATAGCGCGTGGAATTACCATTCTCTTGGCGCTGCTTCCGCTTTGTGTCACCCAGTCTCCATTGGCCGGTGGCCGCAGTAGGAGGAATAGCCACCCGTGGCATGCACGCTTTGTTGTGGCCTACCTGAGCCTTGGTACTGATTAACTGGATAGGAAGAAATCACGTTGTTACCTTCCCCCTGACGACCTTGACCAGAGGATTCGCTTGGCTGTGGTCTTTGCCCCATGCACGAAACGAATAACGCTCAGGATCACGACCGCAGATTAACTCCCCGCCACGATTTCCATGGTCAGCATGAGGGAACTAGCAAGCTGGATAAAAATACTGTGGATCTGTCATTTTTTAAGCGTGTGAATGCATGCGCTCGACTGATCTTTTAAATGTGGAAATGCTACTTATTTTTCTTCGTTTTATCAAAAAAACAAACAAACAAACGAAAAAACAAACACACGAAACAAAACAAAACAAAACAAACAAAAAACCCACATACCAGACACATAATCAGGCACTTTCATTTTAGAATATTTCAAAACCAGTTCAACATCGATTTAGTGCCTTATTTCACTTGGTGCTGGCTGGGTCAGTTAGTGCCACAACACGGCCTTTTGTGACTTTGTGGGACAGAGCCGTTTCAACTGGAGATGGGAACACTGACTTTCGGTCATTAAGTTCAGATTGGTGTGTGTCAATGGTGTTCCTGTGGCGAGTCAACTTTTGCAAACAAAAAGATGAGAAAAAGAAAAAAAAAATCTTTAATTTCAAAACAGACTCATTAGTAAAATATGTCCTTTGTAGTTTTGTAATGTGTGGGCGCGCGCGCGTACGTGTGCGTGCGTGTGTGTGTGCGCGCGCGCGTGTGTATGTGTGTATGTGGAAATGTTAGCTATGGTATATAAAATAATGACAAGAAGACTATCTACAGTGAACGTGTTATGATTGTGGCAGTAGACGTGAAAGAGTCAGTCTACATCAAAACGAAGCGCAATTCCAAGTGGTCAAGATAACGCGTCTATTCTGATTGCCTTGCCCTACTGACTTTGGAACGAATGAGTCTTCTTTACCAGACGACACATTTTTTTACTGATCTTCTGTAACGGTTGCGTCTTCATAATTATTTCTTTCTTCCTTTGTCTGGTATTTTAAGGAAGGAAAGGTATTTGTTTGTCGCCGTCTGAGCCTTGCAAACAAGCACGACACAGGAAGACCCATCAGGCATGTTGAAATTAGGCGCTAGCAGTTTTTTTTTAAATCACTGGCAAAAAAAAAAAAAAAAAAAAAAAACTGATGTTGGGAGAACAGGAAGAACATGTTCCCAAACAAAACAAATCCATGACGCTCCTGAATTTGCTAAATGCACAGCGGAACTTGCGTGCCCTTTCTACTACACACGATCCCTGCCTTGACGCACTGTAGCATGACCACGAGCGACCACTGAGAAAGCACTTTCGTGACATGCTCGAACACGATCAGACGCGCGACTCTATTATTGGTGTGGTTGAACGTGACTGTGTACATGACGGAGCAGTTTCCTGGACTTTGTTCTGGAAAGGAGGACACAAAACCACGCCTCCTGCCTTCTCCCTTCCCAATGTCCCCCACCGCCCCCCACCCTCTTTCATCTTACGTACACATGCATACAACCCTAGCCTCCCCCCCACCCCACCCCCACCCCTCAACGCCTGAGTCAGCTACCACCTACTCCTGACCACGATCTCTGAAGGACTCTGTCGTTTGTGTCGCAGCTTGATTTGCAGTCACAATGATTCACCAAATCAGGTCTGTCTGGGAGTTCATTAAAAATTCACTGAAGTAGGACGTTTCCGTGCCTGTGGGAAGAGTGGGAATTAGGTATGACACAATGACACTTGGAATATGTCGCTGTTCACAGGTGTATGGGGGAAACAAGATGGCGGTCCGTAACTAGAAATCGATTTCCCCGTGTGGGATTTAGCCGAACGGCAGCACGGAGGTTTGAAAATGGACGGGTTATGAACGGAAGGAAGCTGAATTAGGATCAGCAGGTACGGAAAGCTGGTGAGAAAGCACATGAATGGTTCCGTTTTCAAAGATGGACGATGACTGATGGTCCCAAAATGCTGCTGCTGGTGAACAATTTTGATAATTATGCATAATCCAGCGCGTTCTTTTCACCGTGTTTCTATCCTCACCTTCCGCCCGTTTTTTCCTTTAATATAAAAAAAAAACTCTTTGCTAAGTGATTTTTGAAATGACCGAAGAATTATTAGTTCGTGTTAGTTTCCCCGAACTTCCTATTTGCTCAGCATACGCGCGTGTGTGTGTGTGTGTGTGTGTGTGTGTGTGTGTGCGCGCACACACACACACACACGCGCGCGCGCGCGCGCGCACACAGTTCTAGTTTCATCAAGGAGGCGTCACTGCGTGCGGACTAGTCCATATACGCTACACCACATCCGCTAAGTTTTGAGACCACGCTACGCATGATTTGAAGCTGATGGATAAATGAATTAACAACAAAGATGAGACAATTGAAGAAGAGGGTCTCGTGGCTACGACGCAGCGGATGTCTGAGAGAGAGAGAGAGAGAGAGAGAGAGAGAGAGAGAGAGAGAGAGAGAGAGAGAGAGAGAGATTCTTTTCCAATAACTTGACCTGCGGCTTTCCTTTGGATGGATATGACTTTGGATATGACACACAAAAAAAAAAAAAAAAAAAAAATGTATGAGTGCGTATGCGTGCGTGCGTGCGTGCGTGTGTGTGTGTGTGTGTAACTTCCCTCTGGCTTATGTTACGGTATTCACCTACTTTGAATACACATAATGACGAAAAGCTATAGCAGGCCCGACTCCTTTTTTTCGACGACGCAAAGATCTTTCATGAGTTCTCTCGCCTTTGTTGCTTTGTCTGCCTGTCAGCAAGATTAAGCAAAGGCTTCTCAACCTTTGTTAAAGAAATTTGGGTCAAAAATGAACAAAACGAAGACATGAAGCTTGGGTGCAGATGTGGGACAAAGAGCGGGCCTACATTTTTTCTTTCTCTCTTTTCTTTCTTTCTTCCTTCTTTCTGTTTTTCTTCTTTTTTTGTCACTTTCTTTCACAATGTAAGAGAGGGTATCTCCAACATTTTCCGAGAGAAAAAAAAAGCATGGATCTCAACAAACAGAACAAGAACAAACTCACCAGACTCGTTGGATGTATTAACAGCCATAAACTTTTGTCGAATTCGGTGCGGATGTGGGTTAAAAACTCGGATCGTGGCAGAAAAGGACCAGGATCTTTCCCAGTGCCCTTCCGGTTCCACACATGGTCTTTCTTCCTTTCTTTCATTCTACGTTTGTTATTTATCACACTCCACATAAAGCTCACTATCCCCTCTTTCTTCGTTTTCTTACTTTGTCTCTGTTCCGTTTTAGATCAACCCAATGTTCTTTGTTCTTAATTATTTTTTTTTTCAATGTTCTGTCTTTGTCTCTTCTACACCAGGCTCCAATCCATACTGCTTATAGCCCAGCCGACCGTGAGAACCCATATCGGGCTATCATCCGCCAAGTCAAAAACATACAGAGGAGAAAAAAAATCACCCGAAAACGACCTTGAATTCTTCCTTCAATAAAACCTGAGATAAAATGAAAAGTTTGCATTTCTTCCCGGAACTAACACACACACACACACACACACACACACACACACACACACACACACACACACACACACATATATTAGGAGGCACGTACGTCTCCGAACAGGGTATTCTTGGTCTCTGCTGTGCGGCGTATATGTCTGACATTATGTAAGACTCAATACTCGATACGAATGTGTTTCATAGTGAGCGGTATATCACCGTGGAGATTCTTCACCTGTTAAAATATACGAGTGGGTGTAAAAAGAGTCACCTGTGTTTAAACGGCGCATAACTGCTGCATCTCTACGTCCACCAGTGGCTCACGGTAAAAAACTCGGGAAGGTTTGGACAGATTGGAAGAGTTAGTTATCCACCTGCAGCAGAAGGGAGAAAAAGCACCACAAGAACATCACATCGTAATTTTCATAAATTGTATAGGATTCTTATGAATGGTTTTGTGTGTGTGTTTTTTTTTTTGTTTTGTTTTTTTTTTGGGGGGGGGAAAGAGAGAGAGAGAGAGAGAGAGAGAGAGAGAGAGAGAGAGAGAGAGAGAGAGAGAGAGAGAGAGAGAGAGAAAATCTTTGAAATCCTAACACATGTGAAAAGCAAATGATGCGCAGTAGGAGAGAAAGGGGCGGGGGGAGTGGGGGATGTTGGAAGGGGGCGGAGGAATTATAACGATCTCTATCCATTCTTTTGCTACAAAGAATAATGTTCGTTTCAATTTTGATATGATTAGAACATTTCCATCTGCGCACTAATTTGTCTTCCCACTTTTGTATACTTTGTCACGTTTTTCTTATTCAGATCGTTTGATTGCAGTTGTTATTTTCCTTACACTATTTCTTTTTATTTGTCTTCTTCTTCCTCTTTTTTTTTATAGCAGAACTGTGGAAGATTTTTTTCACTCATGTGTACCATCATGAGTATCCTTAAACACTTGAATAAAATCTTTTTTTAATTTGTTCTTTACTTTTTTCCGTTTAGAAATCATTCTCGCCGCCAAACGTTTGGATTTCCTTCAGTGTCTCTGTTGCTTTGTTCGTTTGTCTGTCCGAAAAAATAAAATTCCGCAAAAATCATAAAACCCATACAAAAGAAGGCTAGCTTCGCAGAAAAAGATGAACTATGGTCCAAGAATGACCCCATAACATTTTGGTGCTGATCCGTGGTTCTGATCCCGATCATAGGACGGATCCAGGATAAGTCTGACTTTGGCAAAGGTCTGCGCTCTCCTGAGTAACCTTTGAACTCATCTGGTCGTATTCCGCTTCCTCTAAACGTGCTCCCTGATACTTAAGGGGTTTGTTGGGATAGGTAAATCCTCCTAATCACATAGACGATGACAAGACACCGCCAGGCGGGTCTGAAAATACGGCTATCCCTCCCCACCTCTCACGCTCCCTCTACCCCACGCCCGCCTCTGTTCCTCTTCTCCGCCTGACCCCCCCCCCCCCCCCCCCCCCCTCCACAGTATTTGTGATTTTGTTCGCTTAAAAAAAGCACTCTTCAGAGCTTTCAAACACGGTGGGAGTAATTTTTTTTTTGTTGATTACTCTTTGCTAATTATGTTCCCCCCACTCCCCTACCCCCTCTCGACATTGTCGAAACGGTCGACAATGTCGTAAGTACACAAGGGATGTTAGTGCACATTAATGACGTACAGACAAATCATTGGTCATGTTGGTGTGAAAATAATTCTAAAAAAAAAAAACCGTAACAACAATAACTCTAATGAAGAGACTACAGTATGAAAAGCAGGAGGAGGGTGGGGGTAGGGTATGAAGAAAATGGGAGCTGACTTGGACAGAGATTATCCTGCGCGCTGCACCAAGTTGAAAAGGAGAATGATAAGGGTAGAGAGGCCACGCCAACCGTGGAGGCCAAGTCAGGGCTGAAAACAATGAGAAAAAATGTATGCAAATTAAAATGCGATGACTAACACCCAAAAGAGAGTCAATCCATCAGTTAAAATGGAAATGGATCTCAATGAAAGTCTGCTACCGACTACGTATCCATTCACGCCTAGCCGATCTCGCATGAGACCACCAACGATGAACACGGTAGCCTGTAACATCCAAATCCACCAAGCCACTGGTCTAGGGCTCAAGGGAGATCTCATGGATCAAACATCAGAGTTGGCTCCCTTTGACAGCAATCCTTGAAGACGGCCATCTTTGAGAGTCTGCCACGCTATCAGGTCTCGTAATGGACTGTCACACAAAGTGATTTTTGTTTTAATCTACACTTCTAAATGCGGTGAAGAAGAAAAGTTAAAACTAAACGCCTTATCTGAAAATAGTTTTCACCTATTTTGATGGTTACCTGTAGTTTAAACATTGTTAAACATATGTGTGTGCTATTATGTGACATTAGGATTTAGAGGGTACAGGGTTTCATGTCTTATCAAGAGCACTTTCTGGCCGAGGAAATGCAGGTCACTGGGAACCTGAAGAAGGTCTGTAGAGAAGGAGAAGATAGAAGAAGAGGGCAAGTCCTGCAATGAAGTCCAGTGAACCGCCCAGCACCGAAATGAACGGAGATGATGTGTTGGCGATTCATATTTTAACCAGAGCGAAGAGGACTGAATAGCTTTTGGTGGTGTGACTGTACATGTGTGTGTGTGTGTGTGTGTGTGTGTGTGAGAGAGAGAGAGAGAGAGAGAGAGAGAGAGAGAGAGAGAGAGAGAGAGAGAGAGAGAGAGAGAGAGAGAGAGAGGGTTCAGTATCAATGATATCCTAAACTGTCTGGCGATCATTTGATAGTTTCAAAATGGAGCGACTGATGGCGGAGAACGAAACAAAATTTAGAAAGAGTGGGGGGTTAGTTGCCGCCAAAGACATTGACAAACAAAGCACAGGACAAGACACGATGCATTTCGACCTCTTGGGTCTTCTTCAAGCAAAAAAAAATAGACAACATTTAACATTCAGGACAGTACAAACAAAGAACGAAGAGAGAGACTTATTTGATGTCTATGTGGTGTGCTGTGAAGAATGGCCGCCAGAAGGAAATGACAGAGGGGATTATGGGAGAGGGAAAGAAGGGGGGGGGGTGGGGGTGGGAGGCGGGGAGGCGGGGCGTGGAGGGAGGGAGGAGTCAGGCGATGGGGTTGTGTGGTTAGTTTAGTAGTGTGGTGTGGTGTATGTGACGATTGTGGTTAAGATGGAGTGATAATAATGCTAAGAGGAGGGGGGGGGGGGGGGTTGATATATATATATATATATATATATATATATACACACATATATATATTATATTAAAAATGTATATATATATGTATGTATATGTATATAGAAGGGATGGGTAATAGTAATAATGATAGTGCCAGTAATTATAATAGATAAGTAGAAGAATAAAACGAGAGTAATTGTAATTAAAAAAAAAAGGTGTGGGTGGGGAGGAGGGTAGTGTGTGTGTGTGTGTGTGTGTGTGTGTGTGTGTGGGGGGGGGGGGGGTGGGGGGGGCAAGAGAAGGAGAGCTCATATATCTTTATCCACTATGAGGGGGGGGGGGGGGGTGGGGAGGTTCATACAAATAGTGCTGTTGAAAAAGTAAACAATGCTGTGGGATGATGTTTATTGTAACAGGTGAAATAATGTGTTGGCGTTAATGTGCTGATGTTGGTTGAGAAAAGATAGCAATGCTCAATGAGAAACAAGGGTATCATGTGTTACACACACACACACACACACACACACACAGAAAAAAAAAAAACAAAAGGGGGGGGGAGGACCCACATGTAAACAGTATTATGGGGTGAGTTATGATGGTAATGGGACTAACTGTGGAAGGTTGTCACACATATTCACACACGCACATACACATATATGTATATGTGTGTGTGTATATATATATATATATATATATATATATATATATATATATATATATATATATATAATGCTGAACAATTAAGTATATATATATTAGAATTAAAAGGCCACTCAGAGTGTTAAAAGTGCTCAACCAAACAGGGAGCGACATAACAGTTTAAAATAGGTTTAAAATGAAGGATTAAAACCATTTTAATCCTTCATTTTAAACCTATTTTAAACTATATATATATATATATATATATATATATATATATATATATATATATACTCAAAAAAACAAAAAAACTTTCATTAATCAGTCACTGATAGGTGATGATCAAGTGAGATCAACAGCACCACAGGAAGGTCTTCTTCTCCGTTCACTTAGGCAGGAATCCTGGAGGTACTGGCAAAGGCTGCTGCATGGTGAAGGCCCTCTAGTGGTCAGTAAAGTTTTGCACCCATTGGTGTGTTGGCAGGCCAGGTTTCCACTTATAGTGCCGCTGGGAATGTTCCGCTGTCACTGGGGCGGCATGGATAAATTGAAGACTCGCCAGTGTAGAATATTGTGGAGATGTGATGTGACAGTCGGGAGCGCCCTGTTCTCAGTCCCACATGAGGGTCTTCTTCTTCGTTTACTTACGTAGGAGTCCTGGAGGTACTGACGGAGGCTTCTGTATGGTGGAGACCCTCCAGTAGTCATTTGATAGTTCCCCGTCAATTCTTCCTTTCTTCCATATGAAGCATAAATCGAAGATGAGTTCACCAGGAGAGCAGAGACCGAAGGGCACATAATCTGAAATGTTTTTTTCCGTGATAATTAGCGAGGATGAGGTTGATGAAGATCATGCTATGAAGTGCCATTCTGGTCTGAGACCACCAAAGCAGGACTGCACTCTACATTTCCTTCCATATAATATCACGGCATCAGCCAGGTCCCAGAGATATAGACACATGTAGTTGGGAAATTTGAGCAACACCTGAATTCCAGCTCCTGAAAATTATGCAGCTGAAACAGCATCAATTAAAGGAATGAAACTTGGCTGCGTGGTTCAAAGCTTCCCATTCGACCCCATAGCACAGCGCACTCACCTCCGGGTAGGCGCTAGCCAGCCCCGCCTCACCCACCCCCTCCCTTCCCTCCTCTCCAAAAAGACATCTGACGAGAATCAAACCCACGACCTCCCAGCCATACAGTCAACGACGTTAGCCTCTGTAGCACGGCAGCAGGTGAAATTCCTGGTATCGTTGTGGAACATTCTGCAAGGCGGCGTGACTGCATCCTTGTCGAGGCTCAACAGTCGCTTGACAAGTAAACAATGCAATGACTGATCGAGCGAAGAAGCAAGACCAAGCAAGAATAGCATTGTCCTTTCACTTAGAGACCCCACTTCCCTTCCCTTCCCATCACACTCCCCCCCCCCCCCCCCCACCCCACCCCCGTATTCTTCCTTAACCTACCCCACGAATCTCCACTCCGACACAAAAGGCATGACACACGATCTCGCCGCTGGAAGAGGAAATGAAAAATTGCTGAAGCCACCGCCAGGGCAGGTCAGAGAAAACGGAGAAGCGGTTTGTCTCTGTCACGATGATGTTTTTTTTTTGACGATGTCCTATTCCCCGTGGTATGGGGTGGGGTTGGGTTGTGGGGGGGTGGTGAGGGAGATGCCTGAGGTATGGGTAGAAGCTGGATGATGGGGGGGGGGGGGGTTGGGGGGGGGGGGAGGAGAGGGGGGGGATCTTTCAGTACGACTGTATTCGCGCTCCTGAAAGCTCTGTGTCGGTTGTTTCCTTTTCTCCCGGGTTACCGATTCTACCGGTAGTTCGTTTCTTTGTTTTCTTGTTTCGTTATTTACTGTCGTCCTTAGCTGTTCTAGCATCGTGGCCATTTCACCAGTCTTCTTACAGAAAGTCTTCATGCTTTTTTTTCTCTCCTACAATCAACAATTCGCCATTCTACAGTTTCTGTTTGCTAACGGGGCATGTCCTCTTTATGTTTCTCTTGTTTAAACAAATCTTAAATAAATGTCAGCGAACCGCCCAGAGAAACGTGGACAAACGAGTCACAAGACAAACCACAACGCGTTTCGACCTCTTAGGTCTTCTTCAGGTGCAACAAACATGAAACAAATAACGACCACGGCAACCCTGCTGTTTAAGAATCCTCTAACCCACTCTCCTTTCTCCCATACCTACTTATTGACACCAAGACTGGTAGTAATCTTGTCTTTTTTTATATATATATTTTTTGACCATTATTAGTATTCCTATCAGTAATTATTATCATCATTACGACTTTGACTCGCACATTATTTCCCTTCCAACAGCCTCGTTTTCATTCAACGCCTTCTTTCTTGCGCTGAACACAGAAGCGATCAAAGCTAAGTGCATTTTCGTTTTGTTTGATTCCATGACAACCAAATCATGACAGCACCATTCCTTTTATATGTTGACAGGCCTAAAAACGTCTTGTGCAAGGTTATTTTTCGACAAAATGAGAATCGCTACGTTTTTGACATTATGCCCACTGGTAAGATTACTGTTCAGCTGGAGCTGTTCACAGTATTCCCCGTCTGCCGCCACCCTCTTCGTTCACTTACTCTAACCACTGAAGGAAGGCTTTTCCGTAGTTCGTTTCGGGCATTGGTGACAAACACAGAAAAACGACAATTCCGTGCGCTGAGTGAGTGTTGAGCATTTCTACACCAACGCGTTTCTTCAGATGTGAACACGGAAACAAATCACAGAGGAGCAGGCAGGGTGCTGAGACGTTTCAACTTTCTGCACTTATCTTCATTCACTTCAGCGCAAGATGGGCGTTGAATCAATTTGCGCTGAAGTGAATGAAGATTAGCGATTGCTCGTTCATTTTCGTTGTCCTGAGTGTTTCGTATTTTGCCTGAAAAAGACCTACGAGGTCGAAACGCGTTGTGTTCTGTTTTGTGATTTGTTTGTCCACGTTTTCTTGGCGGTTCGTTATTAATTACATTTAAAATTTGTTAAAAAAAAATAAACTTTTACCCTCTAAAATACAGGAATATTTGTGCATTCTACGATGTTGCCAGATTGATCAAAAGTATGCGCTTACCACAGGTAAAATCGAAATGGCCGCATTACACCAATAAAGCGTCATGTTTGTTATGTCAAAATATTACGTCATGTATACGTCACTTTGCTGGTGATAAGCAGTTGGTATACATCAGTCAAAGAAATGTGAACCAAGACCAGAATGATATTGCACTGTATTTCTGGGATGAACTTCTCAATTTGACGACCAGCATTCTGGTGATCGACAGGTAAGTATTAGAGAAAATTCTCAGTTTGGACGAGCAGCACTCCGGTGATCGTTAGGTAAGTATCTGAAACAGCAGTGTCAATAAAAGTAAGCACATTTCACAATGCTACTTTTGATAGTAAAGAGATGAGACAAAGAGAGAGAGAGAGAGAGAGAGAGAGAGAGAGAGGCGTGGAAGGGACGGCAAGTAGATAAATGGAGCGAGAGGATGGGGGAGAAGAATAGACGGAGGGGGGAGGACGGACGGAGTGGGTGCTTGAAGGGCAGTCAACAACGTTTACAGACGCCAACATCTGAGATGTCGTCTGCTACTGCTAGCGCCGATTGCCACATGCATCCTCCATGCTTGCCGCTCGGAGTACCACCGGTGCACAGCTTCCAGTGACGAGGCTGGTGTGGAGATGTGAATACGGTGGACGGGATGCTTGCTTTAATGTTTTTTTTTTTTTTTTTTTTTCTAAATCGTTCCTTTTTCATTTGGGATGATCCTTATAATGTGACGCGTTTTATACGCAGCTTGATATTGATCGTCGTGCAGAAGAAATTATTGTTGGAATTTTTATCTGCTGACCCACCCTGGGTGCTTCATTGTGCTGTTGTTGCGTGTATTCACCAGTGTGAGTCAAACAGGCAAACTGCTGCTGGAAAAGAAAAAGTCATAGTGGCTGTACAGGTCAAGCGAAATTGATCACAAAACATTACTGAGAGATGATGTATCACACTCACTCAAACGTGTGTCCGTTGTTGTCTGTCCGCATCCCTTCCAGATCTTTCTTTGTCCTTCTTGATATGTCTCGCTCTCTCAACCCCCCCCCCCCCCCCCTGTCTCTCTTTCTCTGTGTGTGTGTGTGTGTGTGTGTGTGTGTGTGTGTGTGTGTGTGTGTGTGTGTGTGTTTGTGTGTGTGTGTGTGTGTGTGAGAGAGAGAGAGAGAGAGAGAGAGAGAGAGAGAGAGAGAGAGAGAGAGAGACAGACAGACAGACAGACAGACAGAGCTGGATGCGTGTTTTAGCTGCACGGCGCTACTTACACGCGTGACAGCTGTTTTGTGTTCGTTCTTCTCCCGCCCATTGTCGGCGGTAGCACTTCAGGGAAACAAATCACTCCAATCTGTCCCACCGGAGCCGTTTCATCAGGGCGGCTTATAAGTCAATACACTGTTGGAGGGAAACGACATGGGGAAACACCGTGATCCTAACATCCGCGTCGGGCCAACACCACCACCACCACTAAATCAACAACAATCCTACAAAATAAAGTTCATCCCATCCCCCCCCCCCCCCCCCCCCCCCCCCCCCGACACAACGGAACGCATCCAGTCAGAGCGATTGTAAAAAAAAAAAGACTGCATTGAAACCAGCCATTTTGGCAGTTTGTCACGCACTGACGGTGGAGGTATTTACGGGTACAACCCCCCACCCCACCCCACCCACCCACCCCCCTTCCCAACAGTTGCATCTTTCTGTGGGATTTTTCTGTTCCCAAGGGCTCCTGCCCATTGTTGTTCTGTATGCTACACACACACAAGTGAGAAGACCCGAACTACAGATTCGAATTTCATCCACATAGTTTAAGTTTCAGTGCAGTCAATGTGGTGTCACTGTGTGTGTGATGTGGTCCATGTACGCTACACCACATCTTCTGAGCTAGGTGACCAGTGTGTAGAAGAATGTACAGCTGGACGGACATCTACATACACTACTAAGACAAATGGATTTAAGACGAAGGGTCCCCTGGACACGAGTTAGCAGATGTCTGACCTACGGAGTAGCTCAACGCGCTGGTCAGACACTGAGCACAGTTCGATCTTCGTTTTCATTGTCCTGAATTTTGTTTGTCTTGCCTGAAGAAGACCAAAGAGGTCGAAAACTTGTCGTGCTTTGTCTTGTAATTTGTATCTTTAGTTCTGCGGAATAATAATATTTTTTTTTTTTTTAAGGTTCTAGCTATCACTATTTGCATTTCAACAATTGTTACGTGTGTGTGTGTGTGTGTGGGGGGGGGGGGGGCGGACTTGGGGGGGGGGGGGGGTGAGAGACAGACAGACAGAGAGAGAGAGAGAGAGAGAGACAGAGACAGAGACAGAGAAATTATTTGTGGAGAATGGCTATTCGACGGTTCGGGAAATGACTTATTACTGATCATTTATTATTATCATTATAATATCAATAAGTAAAACGGTGGTCACATTAATAACAATAGTGATGAAAATACTGACCGGGATGAAAATGCTAACAAATAGCAACAACAACAACAACTACAACAACAACAGTAATTATAACAATAATAAAAATAATAATAACAATAACAAAATCATCCAGATTATGGATTTAAAAAAAAAAAAATCCTGAACAACAGCCTGCATGCTTGGAGTCGACAAAACTATGAACGGAAGCGTAGAGTACCTGCCCCATGAAGCAGTATCAGACCAAAAATTATTTTCACCTCATTTCTCACAGACGTCTCTAATTTTATGGCCTTTCAAGCTCCGCTCTCTTGGCGACCCTACATACTTCTCTTCCACACAAACGGTGAGCTTGTGTCAATTTCTCCAATGTCCACGAGCTGATGGACACTCTCATTGGGAGGACGTGGTAGTACTCTCCGGAGGGAGAGCCCCTTCGCACGCTTGCTGCGCGACTAACAACTTACTATCGCCGGCACAGTGCTTGGTAAAAGGCGTGCTTTGTCAGGGTAAACACCATTGAAGTAACTCGCCAACAAAGCGGTATCTCTTCAGGTGAGCTGCCCCGTGTGTGACCTGTCGTTATAAGCTCCATGATGGCTTTCATCTTCGGTAGAGGGACAGACCTTAAGTGAGTATGGCTCTGACTGTGGAGGGAATGGAAAGGGAGAGGAGAGGGGTGGAAAGAATGGCATGAAATAATTCTCATGAGAATGGTCCTTAAACGAGTCTGATGAAAAACGAAAGAAAAAAACAAAACAAAAAAAATCTAATAGGAATACGGAATTGTATCTCGTAAAGCAAACTTAGAAGATAACTCAAACAACTGAAAGAATGCATGAAAATTCATTTGCTCACAACATGCAAGTCTGTATTTCCTTAATTCTAAAAATGTTTTAAAAACTTTACATGCATAACAACGCTCCTGTAATTCAGTTTTTTATCCAACGACATTTCGTTTCGGATGATATTAGACGAGAAATAACTGTACAAAGTGCGCATAAAGCGATATCCACTAACTGAATCCCTCCTATTCCTCCCACTTGTTCTTTTTACATTAATGGATACAATAACACCTTTTTATACTTGCTTGTCTTTCTGGCCATCAGCGCAAATAGAAAACTTTGATGGCATCATTAACGAACTTTCAATGAAGCGCATATCGGGAATTATGTAAAATCAGCTCCATTTGACCTGCCCTTAACAATGAAGTTGTTTTTTTTTGACTCACTTGATCTTGTACCGACTCGATTTTTGCTGTTCAGTCAGGATTTCCAAAGAGTACGACCGACAAGATTCAGAATGTTCAAAACGCAGTAGCTTGCTTTGCCTTCGACACCTTAAGGGAAACATATCTCAAACCAGTTCTGAGGACGCTCTTTTGGCCTCCGGTCTTGGGGAGTTAACAGTACAATTTATACATGCATGGTCCTTCAAATTTCCGAGCTTGAAAAAAAGATTGTCCTGTCCCCCAACTGATTC
Source organism: Conus betulinus (assembly GCA_016801955.1). NCBI lineage: Eukaryota > Metazoa > Mollusca > Gastropoda > Neogastropoda > Conidae > Conus > Conus betulinus. The sequence goes on along the minus strand of JADBJO010010488.1, from coordinate 17,770 downwards.
CTATCACTGCACGTGGTAAGCGGACACAGCAAGGACAGTACTTGTCATCTGAATGAATTTCTACATTAAATTCGTCACGTGAAAAAAAAAAAAAAAAACACAAAAAAAAAAAAAAAAAAACAGCTCAAATCTTGTTAAAGAATACATGTTTGTAAATTTCCCTTCTCGGATACTAAGGTGTTCTACTGGTATATTTTTCACGTGTGACCCGGACTCACACTCGGGCTTTTAATTGTCACGAGATTCGGATGAGTCCTTGAACACAATGTGAAACGTAAACTGAGGACAGACCATGCTTTATGCTTGAAGTACGATTTTTATTGGCCCGCATATGGTGCTCGTCATTGTCTTTTCATATTTACACAGTCATGGACTCGTTTTCCAACATGGATTTGTACATCGTCTTTGCAGAGCACTTTACTTGATATACCAAATCCGAACTTACGTTGTTGTTCACGTAAGTTCGGATTTGATATATCACGAGACAGCATATCTGTTTTTCTGTGGTAAAAAAAATGTAGTCTTGACGTGCAGCTCCACCCCACCCCACCCCCACCCCCGTCTACAGACGTGTATGTAGGCCTGTTTAGACTCAAATGACTTTACATGACATATTTCGTTCTCGCCATTATAAGGGTTGATGATTGTTCTTGTGACATTCATTTCCATTTTATGCGGAACATTTCGACTAAAATCTTACTAAGGATTACTAGACAAACCTTTACCTTGAAGCACGCCGGTAAGTATCTACAGTAGAACGCTCCGTCTGCTTTTATTATACACCACCAAAAGCTCAGTGTCCGACCATAGGCCTACACTGTATACTACTGCAGAAACAGCCAAGCTGGGAGTTCCATTGCATATGTATGAAGGCCAAGTAGAGTATTACAGATTTCTGTGAATACTTTTTCATTTGGAAATTTGCGTCCGTGTGTGCGTGTACATGCGTACGTGCTTGCAAATGCATGCGTGCGTGTGCACAAGTGTGCATGTTTGTGGGTGTTTTGTCACACTGACATTGCTTCGATATTTGTGTAATCTTTACCTGCATTTTCAAAAATCGAGTATGTTGTTTTTGTGATTCAGTCACATTTCAGATGCTCCTCCCTTCTCCCAGGTTCCTTCCTTGTGAGCCTGTCCCCCTACTTACTCTCTCTCTCTCTCTCTCTCTCTCTCTCTCTCTCTCTCTCTCTCCATTTTGAACCTACCACCTGCGTCTCCGACATACAGTGAGTAGGTACTGCGCACTGTGAGTCCCCACCATTATCAAAATGTTATTATTACAATTATCATTTAATCATCATCATCATCATCATCACATCATTATTACATATCAGCGTTAAATCTGTAAGAACAAGTGCGTGTACACATTTTATTGGAGAGGGGCCCTCTTTTCTACAAAATACAAACCAGTTCGTGATTGTTCCAACAGATCATATTTGATTTCAACAAGCAAACGGCAATATAATGTCAAAATTGCATGTTTCTTCCCCCACCCACCACCCGCCCCCCCTGGCCATGTTGCGCGTGGGTCAACATTCTACATCACGCGTACTTTTCGTTCATCAACACACAACACAGAGTGCACAGTAATGCTTATTCAAAACACAACACAAAATAGTCCTGTGAATTTTCCGCGAAGATGTCTATCAGACGTTACGAATAACATATAAAAAACGCACAAAAAACAACGCTCCAGTATTGCAACTGGCACCGCCTCGTTCTTTTCCTCTGAAACCTCCCAAATGTTTAATCTTATGTCTCAGAGGAATTAAAAAAAAATATCCAAGCGCTTCTTGAGGACATTTCTTTTTCTAGCCCCTAAACCAGAAAGTCGGATAAACAGTAAACAAGTGGGGTGGTTTTTGCTCCCATTAGGAAACCTAACACAGAGTAACTTTATTCAAGACTGGCACAGCCTTTTAAACTTGAATAAAGTCAGACAAATACAAAGACGAACAATCTAGTAGTGGGGGGAAACAAGCGCAGGCCAACAACTAAATTGTCTTCATAGTAAAAAACTTGGCACTTGGGCTTTAAGAGAGGGTGGGGGGGGGGGGGGGGGGGGGGGGGGGGGGGGGGGGGGGGGGGGGGGGGGGGGGGGGGGGTGGGGGGGGGGGGGGGGGGGGGGGGGGGGGGGGGGGGGGGGGGTGGACTTGGGGGGGGGGGGGGGGGGGGGGGGGGGGGGGGGGGGGGGAACTTTGAGGGTGGGGGGGGGGGGGGGGGGGGGGGGGGGGGGGGGGGGGGGGGGGGGGGGGGGGGGGGGGGGGGGGGGGGGGGGGGGGGGGGGGGTTGAAGATGTAAAAAACTGGGAACTTGAAATTAAGAAAAATATGTCAGATATGAAAACTCTTCACTGGCTGCATAAGGGAACCATCGCAATCCCTTTTAAAGGCAGATATATTTGTATTGCCTGCTCTGAGGCCTTTCGTCTGCTGGGTCGTGAAACTCATCAGGGAGACACGGCTGGTTGTATCTGCGCTCCTGGCGTCAAATAGAGACACACCACAGTCCATAAACCCATGGTGTTCTCACCACCAAGATGCAAAAAAGAATCCAATAGCACCCCCGAAGCAGCCAGCGAAGAGTAGTAAAGGAAACCAAACGAAAGTGTGGGGAGGAAAAAAAAGTTGCTGAAAAAACTACAGATATTATGCAAATAGTATAAAAATGTAGGGGGCAATCTTTGAGCCTTGGGGAGGAAAAAAAGTTGCTGAAAAACTACAGATATTATGCAAATAGTATATAAAATGTAGGGGGCAATCTTTGAGCCTACGCTTGAGGATCCACCCAAGGATGCAAGAGAGATCAAAAGACAAACAAACACAAAGACAGACAGAAAAACAAATATAAATAACCTCGATTTAATCAAAACGAAATTGGTAATGAAATGAGGCAGGGAACAGTAAACAACAAACAGTAAACAAGTGGGGTGGTTTTTGCTCCCATAAGGAAACCTAAACACACAGAAACTTTTATTCAAGACTGGCACAGCCTTTTAAACTTGAATAAAGTCAGACAAATACAAAGACGAACAATCTAATAGTGGGGGGAACAAACGCAGCGGCCAACAACTAAATTGTCTTCATAGTAATGACTTGGCAAAACTTTGGACTTAAAGGGGGGGGGTGGGGGGGGGGGGGGGGGGGGGGGGGGGGGGGGGGGGGGGGAAGAGGAGGTTTGAAGATGTAAAAAAAACTGGGAACTTGAAATTAAAAAAAAATATGTCAGATATGAAAAACTCTTCACTGGCTGCATAAGGGAACCATCGCAATCCCTTTTAAAGGCAGATATATTTGTATTGCCTGCTCTGAGGCCTTTCGTCTGCTGGGTCGGGAACTCATCAGGGAGACACACGGTGGTTGGTTGTATCTGCGCTCCTGGCGTCAAATAGAGACACACCACAGTCCATAAAACCATGGTGTTCTCACCACCACCAAGGTGCAAAAAAGAATCCAATAGCACCCCCGAAGCAGCCAGCGAAGAGTAGTAAAGGAAACCAAACGAAAGTGTGGGGAGGAAAAAAAAAAAAGTTGCTGAAAAAAAACTACAGATATTATGCAAAATAGTATAAAATGTAGGGGGCAATCTTTGAGCCTACGCTTGAGGATCCACCCAAGGATGCAAGGGAGAGAAAAAAGACAAACACAAAAAGACAGACAGAAACAAATATAAATAACCTCGATTTAATCAAAACGAAATTGGAAATGAAATGAGGCAGGCAGGGAACAGTAAACAACAAACAGTAAACAAGTGGGGTGGTTTTTGCTCCCATAAGGAAACCTAACACAGAGTAACTTTTATTCAAGACTGGCACAGCCTTTTAAACTTGAATAAAGTCAGACAAAAACAAAGACGAACATGGGGGAAACAAGCGCAGGCCAACAACTAAATTGTCTTCATAGTAATGACTTGGCAAAACTTTGGACTTAAAGGGGGGGGTGGGGGGGGGGGGGGGGGGGGGGGGGGGGGGGGGGGGGGGGCAGGAGGTTGAAGATGGGGAGGAGTTGAAGATGTAAAAAAACTGGGAACTTGAAATTAAGAAAATATATCAGATATGAAAACTCTTCACTGGCTGCATAAGGTTATTTGTATTGGTTTCTGTCTGTCTTTGCGTTTGTCTTTTGATGTCGGATGTTGAGCGATCTTACCATCGTCAATTTGACCGGTTTGACATGCACGGGGCGGGTCGCCATGTCACTGGAAATGGCGAAGAACGGGAAAGAAGGACTGTTTCGGCACACACACACGAGGCAATGGCATGGCATGGCAGACCGAGCAGCCAAGGCTGCCACAGAGAATGCCATTTCCATCGAGCAGAGACAGTCAATGACCTAAGTGGTGAACCATCGAGCAGCTGCTCACAGAGAGCGAGAAGCGACCCTCTGAGACTGAAGCAAGGGGGTGGCTTTACCCTAGGGAACACCTCCAACTTGTGAGGAGGCCGGCTGCGCGCAGGATACTGCAGGGGTGCCCAAGACCAGCAACGCTAACCCCGACCCACTCTCGCCAGAAACCAGAAACCATGACCAGAACCTATGACACAACCCTTTCCACCTCACCAACAAACTGCACAGACTCCGGTCTGGGACACCGTGTCCATCGGGGGCCTCTGGGGCCTCTGGCCGAGAGTACGTGAAACTCACCTTCACAGGAAAGGCTGACTGCATAATGAGCGGCGACTGAGCCGTGGTCATGATTATTGTACTAAGCGACAGACAGTTCGGGTAGTTGTCAGTTCGGATCATTGAAGTGATCGGCGGGCGACACAGCGGTCGCCCTCCGGATTTCATTTCGATCGTCGTTCAGTTCCGACCGACTTGGAGTTTCTCGTCAAAGGTGAGCCAGTCGGATTTATTTTGCTATCTTGAGTGTGTGTGTGTGTGTGTGTGTGCGCGCGCGCGCGCATGGGCACGTGAGCATGCCCAAACGCGCGGGGCGTGCGCGTGTGCGTGATGTTCATTTGCGAAAAGAAGTATAATAAATGGGAAATAAGATCGAAGGAAAGAAGAGGGAAACGCAAAAGCGGCAATAAAAAGAACAGAAAAAAAAAGGAGGAAGTGGGTGGGTAGGGAGGGGAAAGAGTAAGAAAAGACTTCAAAAGAAAGGAAGAAAGGGATGAATAAAAAAAGTAAGTGAAGAATAAAATAAGCTTAAAAGGAACGCGAAAAAAGGAAAAATATATTGAGCGAGAGTAAGTTAGCTTGAGATAAAAGGAGAACTAAAGAAAAAATAAGCAATCTGAATGGCGTTTTCAGAACATTTTGTGATTGGATTCGCATTACTTCCTTGTGTTAACGGCTGCAACTTTTCTAATCTCTCTCTCTCTCTCTCTCTCTCTCTCTCTCTCTCTCTCTCTCTCTCTCTCTCTCTGTCACACACACACACACACACACACACACACACACACACACACACACACACACACACACACACACACACATACACACACACACGCACGCGCGCGCGCGCGAGCGCGCGCGCACGGCAGATGTATATTCATATTGTGTTAATAGCTTGTAATGATAGAATACATATCCATCGGTTCCTGTGATTTTTACTTTTCGTTTTTGATTAAGAGTTATCTCACAAGTTTTTTTTTTGTATTTTTGAATTCAAGATCACGTCAACTTTCTTCACACTCGCCATGCAGTTGTGTATGCTGAGTCGCAGTGCTAATGATGGACATTCACTCGTTTGCTTTCATTTTTGTGCGTTTGGTACAATAATGTCTGGGGTTTGGGTGACCTGATGTATGGTGCGCTGACACAGTCATTCTGTAATATTATTTAAGCGATTATATAAGAAATGCAAAAATATTACAGTCCTACAACAATTTACGGCGTCTGAGTATTTTTAAGTGTGTGTGTGTGTATATGTGTGTGTGTGGGGGGGGGGTGGGGGGGGGGGGGTGGGTGTGTGTGGCGTGTGTTCAAGTTTGGCTTTCCCTTACTACCCTCCCGTACGTTGAGCACCTCTCCCTGAACTGTCCTTGACGAAAGATCGAAAATGAACACAAGACAGCGCGAGAAGTGAACGAAAATGGATAACTGAAAAAAAAAAAAAGCTGAGAAAAGAGCGTTATATATTATTTCACCTGTCGTTAGTTTCCCCGGAAAGCAATCCTTGCAACCAAATGTGGTTGCAAGGAAGGCAGGAGGAAAGCCAAGAAGCGCAGTAACAAAGAGTTGGGTTTAAAAAAAAAAAAAAAAAAAAACGACCAAAAAAAAAGGACGACGACTTTTAAAAAAAATCATTTGCAGGGCTGATAATGTTCTTGTTTTTCGAACAATATCAACTGACATTTTCTGTTTCTTTTTCTTCTCATTAATTCGCATTCTCGCCATGCATTATCTGAATTTTCATTAATCTATGGACATTTGCGTGCTATATTTAATTTTTCGACGTGTGATACAATGTGCCTGGGTTTGTTTATGTCTTGATGTGTGGTGCTCTGCCTCTCTCACTCTGTTCTTTTTAATACACAGTGGTTTAAAGTATGCATAAGATGCACGCTATGCCATGTTCCCTTCCTGCCCCAAATGGGGGTAAAAGACAAAGGGAAATATCCAGGCATTCATACGTGACCCTGTGCCTCGAAAGCTGTGACTTGAGTTCTGATAATATTGTGTTAAGCCCATATTAACATTTGCATTAAATTGTTATTAGAAGATTTCAATCACCTAGGATAGTAAGTTAAGAAAGTTATGGTCCCTGGAAGAAAGTTACTTTGCTGACGGCCATTTTGAGTCCACAGCTTGTAAAGTTTTTGCAGTCCCACCAGCGCATTTTTTTTTTATGCCCATGAAACTTTGATTTATAGAGAGTATCAGAGGAACACGTGTAAGCAGACTGATCAGAAACAAGACAGCGGGAACATACAGAAGTTTACAGCTGCTGAGCGGATTTCTGCTCTCGATTATCGAGAGACACAGGAGCTCATTCCAAATGATTTGGCAGAGGATTAACAGGGATCTCCATGTCAGCGAATCGTTAGCTGTATGTCAGTAAGTGTGCAGGCTGTTACCGTTTCTGTCCGTTCCATTAACAGCAAGGGACCGAGTATGCGGTCAAATTGGGAAAGGAAACCTTCCATGTCATCGTTGGTATAACAGAGGGGAAAACAGTTTGGTAACCAGAACAATCTTGCCATCCCAGATTGTAGCAGGAAAGGACAGCGAGTAAATTAAAAAAAAAAAAAACATTAAAAAGCCTTGTTTGTGGGCTCCCAGCTTTTTGATAAAGTCCACAGACACCTATCCTCCCCTGTTTTTGTGTATCAACATAGCATTCAGTCAAAGTTGGCATTTGCAGCAGCCCAAATGTCATGCGTGGACTATGATTTACTGTTCATGGGAGAAGAGTTGCTGCATAGCACAGATGTTGGTGCTACACCTTCACCAGTTGTCTGATCAGATACCAGGCCGGAATTGACGCTGGCAGCCGCGTTGGTCGGAAGAAAAGGAAAATAGAAACGGGGAAAAAAAATCTACCAGATGGGCAAATGAACGCTGAATTCTCGAAATCTTACAGTAGAAGAATTCGGGAGAGATATCAAGTTCTTTTCCAACAAGGTGCAAAGAAGGAAACCCCTACAGCCAGTAGAAATCGGCACTGGAACGGCGAATCAAAGAAAGCGGGTAACGGACATCAGTAGCATCCCGGAAGTAACTTCGTGACGATCGATAGTCACACTAAGCCTTCTCCACCAAGGAGCACGGACAGTCTGAGAATGGCGGTTTTAACTGATCTGTCACAGTCACGTATCTTTCTTGATGATGACGTGGGAATGACTGGACAATTGGTTGATGACATACTCACAGAGAGTGACAAGAAAACGGCAACAGGTTTATCTAAATATGAATGACCTTAAAAGAACAAACTCTTCAGCCAGTGGAGGATTACTATCTGGCAATCCTAATGCCGTTTGTGTGAAACAAAAAGACCGGTTGAGAGGCAAACGACAAAAACCGACAGTCTCAAAATCTGTTGCTTTTAAGAGGACGAGGCAAATATTAGAGACAAAGAGTGCATTTGACGAATAAAGATTGGAGGAAACGTGTTTTGCTTTACCGTGCGCATGGGCGTTGCATCGAGGCACTGTCTCCAATTCTGTCTGCGGGGGCCTTTGTTGGCCTAGTGAATAAGGCATTGTTCTCCTGATTCCGTGATCTTGGGTTCAATCCTCGATTAAAACTGCCAAGTCAGAAGAGAGATTTTCTTGTGAGTCAACATCTGTGTGGACTCCAATCCGCAAAAGTCCTTCGGGTCACCTGCAGCCCCATGTGTAAATGTGTGCTTCACCTCCACCCCCATCCCTTGCCACGTCCACCCCACAAACACCACCCAAACACTTTGCATGCACGTCTACCCCCATAATTAATCAACCTAAATAAACCATCGTGTATCAGTAAGAATAATGTCCACACAAACCAGCTAATATTCTGACTCATGTTTGCGAGGATAGACGGATGAGTGGAGGGGGGGAGAGAGAGAGAGAGAGAGAGAGAGAGAGAGAGAGAGAGAGAGAGAGAGGAGAGAGAGAGAGAGAGAGAGAACAATTTACGTGATCACGTGGGATTGTTCGCTTGGTGCCACTCCAGATAAAAAGAAAGGTGATGGCGTCACTGTGGATGAGGAAGAGTCAGGTGATAATGTCACTGTAGATGAGGAGAGTCAGGTGATAATGTCACTGTAGATGAGGAAAGAGTCAGGTGATGGTGCCACTGTGGATGAGGAAGAGTCAGGTGATTATGTCACTGTGGATGAGGAAGAGTCAGGTGATGGTGTCACTGTGGATGAGGAAGAGTCAGGTGATTATGTCACTGTGGATGAGGAAGAGTCAGGTGATAATGTCACTGTGGATGAGGAAGAGTCAGGTGATGGTGTCACTGTGGATGAGGAAGAGAGTCAGGTGATAATGTCACTGTGGATGAGGAAGAGTCCGGATGATAATGTCACTGTGGATGAGGAAAAGTCAGGTGATAATGTCACTGTAGATGAGGAAGAGTCAGGTAATAATGTCACTGTGGATGAGGAAGAGTCAGGTGATAATGTCACAGTGTGGATGAGGAAGAGTCAGGTGATGGTGTCACTGTGGATAAGGAAGAGTCAGGTGATAATGTCACTGTGGGATGAGGAAGAGTCAGGTGATAATGTCACTGTGGATAAGGAAGAGTCAGGTGATAATGTCACTGTGGATGAGGAAGAGTCAGGTGATAATGTCACTGTGGATGAGGAAGAGTCAGGTGATGGTGTCACTGTGGATGAGAAGAGTCAGGCGATAATGTCACTGGGGATGAGGAAGAGTCAGGTGATAATGTCACTGTGGATGAGGAAGAGTCAGGTGACCATGTCACCGGGGATGAGGAAGAGTCAGGTGATAATGTCACTGTGGATGAGGAAGAGTCAGGTGATAATGTCACTGTAGATGAGGAAGAGTCAGGTGATGATGTCACTGTGGATGAGGAAGAGTCAGGTGATGGTGTCACAGGATGAGGAAGAGTCAGGTGATGGTGTCACTGTGGATGAGGAAGAGTCAGGTGATAATGTCACTGTAGATGAGGAAGAGTCAGGTGATGATGTCACTGTGGATGAGGAAGCGTCAGGTGATGGTGTCACTATGGCTGAGGAAGAGTCAGGTGATGGTGCCATTGCGATATAAAGAATCAAGGTGAAGGAGTCACTCTCTAGATAAAAATTCAAGGTGATGATGCCAATGCAATTAAAGATCAGACCAGGTGATGGTTCGCCATACACAAGAGAAGACAAAATTACGTGCAACCCCAGATGATCAGGATTCAAAGGAATGGTACCACTTCAGACAGCTACATTCAAGGTGTTGGCTTTGCTGTTAAAAAAAAGGAGAGTGAAGGCAGACTATACGGCTGTGGGCTTAACTGTGCAAAAAGCACTGTCAGGTTTACAAAGTAAAGCATTACCCAATTGTCCTGGGTACATAGGGAAAAAAAAAAGCTGCTAGCGAAATTTGAATATTGAAAAGCAACATACATTGGAGAACGGTTAAAACTCTTTTCTCTATCAATCATACTTAAGTGCGTGGCATCAGCGCAAAAGAGCACAAAACATTCCCATAAAGACCACAGTGCTGTGTGTTCCGGTTCCGATGCGTGGCCACCTGAGAAACCGAGATCTTTTGCGCTTGTGAACCGTAACTCAAATTGATTAATATGATATACTGCCTTTGCGCAAAATGTTTATTATTTCATTTGCCAGTTTGCTCTCTCTGTGGAGAGTGACTGTGTTGTGTGCTTGTGTGTGTGTGTGTATGGGGGGGGGGGGGGGGGGGGGGGGGGGGGAAGAGGGAAGGAAAAGAGGACCTGGGCAAAAAGGGCGAGAAGAGGGAGGTAGTGGAGAGGAAAGGGTGAGGGGTGCGATGGAGAACAGCGTAGACGGGACAGAAACCATTTGGGCTCGCATGCATGATCAACACACTTTTCTCAGGTCTGCATTGCAATATGTGCCAACTCGGGGTGCGTCACCGTCCCCGTAGCTTCGCTGCCTAACTACCCCAGGACAAAAAAAAAAAGTCTCTCTGTACAGAATACTCCTCTCCACACGCTATTGTACATATCCACGAGCCAGCAAACTGACAAATGGTGAAGAAGACGTTTATGGGGTCCATGAGTGGTGCTCTGTGGACAAAATCATTTGTGCTGAGTGAAAGTGAAACGGCGTGTGTTTGAAAAACTCACACGTTACGTCCATGTAGCATTGTACCCAGCAAAAGGTGAGCGAATGATGTAACGACGCAGCGCAGGAAAAGGGTTAATGAGGAAAATGTCAATTTTTGATAGAAGTTAAATGCTAAACACATGTAGGCCCCACGAAGACTTGCGTATAATGTATTAATTTTCATCACGTATTGTAACTTAAAGAGTAAACTCATGAATCCCACGATGTAATCACTTCCGAAGCTATCCTGTGGCTAACACGATCAAAGAGAAATGGCATTAATGAAAAAGGCCTGAATGCGTCACACAACCGATTTTTCTTTTTTTTCACACAAAAAGTTATAACTATACACGTACACAACCTCGTTGCCAAAGCTTGAGACGCTCTCTCTCCGAATCCTAAATGAGTGAAAAAGAGCCAGTTTTTTGAGACGCTGCTTTCAAAGACAGAGACACAAGTCTGAAAATATAAACATACACATATACACAAAACGCACGTTGGCTGGGTTTTCTTTCAAAGACAGAGACACAAGTCTAAAAAATAAACATATACATGCACACAAAGACACATTGGAACACTCAGGTAATACGGGTTCTTTAAAACAGCTGAAAACGTGGCCATGTTAGCGAAAACATTTTTTTCCGCTCATGCAAAACATCTAAAAGCAAACAAGTGAACGTTTGGGCATCTCAGAACACATTCTGACTTATTCCAACGGATCCATGGACCCCACGAACACGTTGCATGCTTATTCTGAATGTGTTTAATCACGCTTGTGTTTTGACGAAAGTCGAAGACTCAACAGTAGCGCTAGCCCCTCTTATGGTGTGTTGGTTTGTCATAGGAACCGACACACACACAAAAATCATATCAACACCATTTCACGAAGGTTTGGAAACGAAAGTTGACTTTTGTATAATTGCGAACAATATCTCACGACAAAGAAAAGGTTACCCATACAGTGGGCTGATGAGGTATGTTTTTTTTTTTTTTTTAAACCATAGTGTGTTTGTGTGACTGTGTAGAAACCAGTCCTGCTTTTTGTGGCTGTCTATTTGACCTTCACCACCAGGAGACTTATTTGTGCAAAGCCTGAAATCTGACACTACAGTCCAAAGTCTCAAAGAAAATTCCAAGAGGAGAAAAAAGCTTCACAAGACATTGCCGGGTTATTCACTTTAACTCAAATTCTAATTCATTACAGTGATGTCTTTTCACTGACTGACAAAGGTGATATGATATTTATTTCTGGATGTCTTTTATTATATGATTCATGTGCCATCAAATCAAAGACACACACACGGACACATGAGCACGCGCGCGCGAACAAACACACACACACACACACACACACACACACACACACACACACACACACACACACACTATCCGCACCACTCATTCGCGAATTTTTTTCTTAACACAAAACAGGAAACAACAGCGGGAAAATCGATGTGTTGTCCAATTCTCTTGTGTAAACAAAGCGATCTTCCGTCGACTGTTCTTTTTTGACGAATGAAACTCTTTATTCCATAGAAATCATATAGAGCACACAATACTGACGTTTAACAACCGACGAAAGTCGGGCCAAATATTGGCGTCTGAACGGAGTTTTCTCTCCCTTCCCCCCTTCACCCCTTCTCTCTCATGGCACAAATGCGTGGAACCTAACTCCATCCCTATCATCCCCCCCCCCCCCCCAGTCCAATGTACCCGAGGACCACTGTTAAACACCCGACCCCATCAAACCTACCTATCATTCTCAGATAATGACAAAAGCATAAAAGAACATGAGACAGAAACAACGCTGATTTTGTGCAAGTCACACGTACTTACATTCAATTTCTAAAAGCAGGTACACTTGCATACCTCACATTTTGTCTTCAACCCATCGTTTCACCACCTCTCCAACTGCCCCCTCCCTACACACACACACACACACAAACACACACACACACACACGGTACACTCCCCCTCGCAACCGTCGGCCTCCTTCCTCTCTACCACAAGCACATATAAGTAGTTACGCGCGAATCTACGCTTTCCCGGACGCTATAGTAACCATGATAGCAAGTAACCGCCGATAGAGAATTATAAACTAAGACAAGTTTCAAGAAAATCATGTTGCTGCTGCTTATTCAAAATACAACCGTAGAAAAATCCCATAAAATATTTCAAACACGCACGTGAATAAATACACACCGTTAAACAGCTTTAAAATAAATGCTTTGTCATTTTGTAAATGCATCATTTGTCATGATCAACGGACCTAAAAACAACAACTACAGCAATGACAACATGTATAATCAAGCTGGTGGTGTTCTTTTATAATGACCAGTGTAAATTTGCTGTCTGTGAAGGGCGTTCTTCGTTGAAATAAAACACTATCAAAAATTCAGTCGTGTTTAGGTGCTTACGGTGAACTAAATATTTTTTTGCTTTTTGCTTATAAACTTCTCCGTAAGCTTGAGCTCCGGACATCAAAGGTCAAATCAGTCTCCCTAACCACCAGGGAGTGACACTTGTCAGTAGTCCTAGCGAGAACCAAAATTAGAAACAGGTTTCAAAGGGAGGTGACTACAGGCGGAGATTGAAACAAAATCAAAAGAAAACTTAAGTTTCAAAACGGAGTGACTGAGGGCGGAAAATGAAGCAAAATTTGAAAAGAGCAGGGGGGCTAGTTACCGCCAAGGACACAGACAAACAGAGTACAGGACTAGACCCACGATGCATTTCGACCTCTTGGGTCTTCTTCAGGTTAGGACAGTGACAAAGAACCAGAAACACTTACGACGAACAGGAGAAGCAGCTAATAGCAGCCAAGTGGTTTCTTGTTCTTTGTCACTGTCCTAACCTGAAGAAAACCCGAGAGGTCGAAATGCATTGTGTCTACAAAGCAAACACAACGCGTTTCGACGTCTTCGGTCCTCTTCAGGGAAGACGAGAAACATTGAAGACAAGGAAAACGAAGGACGTGCAGACAACAGTCACTGGTTACCCATTCCACATCCATTTTGCTCCCAGTTTGAGGAGATAATTAGTGACTAGCTTTTGGTCCTTCGTTTTTTCATTGTCTTGAATGTTGTTCATTACCCCCAAGAATGCAGATCCTCCACCGAATGACCAGACAATCAATTACAATCAATAAATAGAAAAGGGAAACTGCGCAGACAGTGAATTTCCCCGTCATCATGACAATGACTTCGTTAAGATTATGAATCAGGGAAGAAGGAAAGGACGGAGGGGATGAGGAGATGAAGGGAAAGGGAGGGGCTTCAGGGGAGCGCTGTGGTGTGAACAATGCCTACACAAAAAAAGCGTGTGGGAATCGTTGAACTCTGTTTTGGCACAAATCTGTTTATAACCCTGGCCTATACATAGCTTTCGTCTCGGCTGAGTCTCATCTGTAGACTCGGCCTGGTTCTGTTAGTAGAAACCGTTTTGTCCCGATATGAAAGTTATAAGGAGTTCGTCAGTTCACAATTACGATATACATACATATATATATATATAATATATATATATATATATATACACACACATACATAGATATATATATAGATAGATAGATAGATAGATAGATAACTGACACACACATAGAGAGAGATAGGAGAGATAGAGAGAGAGAGAGAGAGAGAGAGGGCGCGCGCGCGCGCGCGCACACCACACACACACACACCACACACACACACACACACACAGAGGGTTTCATCCGCCGCGCTCCTCGTTGACAGACTGTATCTATTTCTTCCCTTTTTATTCACATTTATCGCGGCCATCATGCGTGGTCTCATTGCAAGTTACCCAAATCCTCCCTCCACACGCGCCTCCCGCAGTAATCTTCTACTGGACGAACTGGAAAATCAAGGAGAGGTCGGCCGGTAAAAGGAGGTTCCCCCTTGATGCAATAAACCCAAACGTGGCCAGACTGACTCTCCTCTCTCTCTCTCTCTCTCTCTCTCTCTCTCACACACACACACACACGCGCACGCACGCACGCACGCACACACCACTCCTCCACTTCAAAGTACCTTCCCTCAAATCGCACCCATACCAAGCAGCCCACACACACGCCCTCTCTTGGGTAAAAAAAAATATGTCAGGGTTTGGAACTGCAAACTGTGGGTACATTTCTAAAATTTTGTATTAAAATTAAGATAATCATAGATTTTTTTTCTCGACAAGGAAGTTTCCAACCACAGCCGGCATATACGAAGCCTACAACGAAATCGATCTTTCGTTGTTGTTTTAGTACATCATTTGCAAGCAAAAACTGGTCAGTGCGATTTAGCATTTTTTTAAATAAACCAAAACTAATAAGAATACAAATAAGCATATGAAATAGAATATGAAGTAACGCTCAGGCTCGTTTCAAAAAAAAAAAAAAAAAAAAAAAAGCAACAACAACAAAAAAAAACAATCGACAAACGAAAAAGTGAAATTTTTGACGAATAGATCTACAATCGCATAGAAAATGCAAAAAGACGTACTCCTCAGATCGCAGTCGACTTGAGAACGATACGAAACGAAATCTGTTTGGTCGACACATACTAAAGCGATCTAAACGAACAGGCGTTCTTTGTCAGTATGATTTCGTAACAAAACATGATACCAAAACAAGGATAAGTCCAGAACCTCGGATCAGTTTTATGATACTGATTTTAGTAAATGATTTTTGCGGCGGGGGGATTTTTTTTTTTATTCCTAATACGCTGAACAACATAGATAAATGCCTTAAAAGAAAAAATCAAACTCACAAAACCACGACAAAACCAAACAACCAAAACAATTATTGTTGACGAAGTCTACTGTTTTCGAATGAAATGGTCACTGCACACTTGGAGGACCCTATTTAGGTAATGTTTACGTCAAAAGCACGTTTGTCTGTTATTTCAGTCGTGTTTCCATGGATCTGCGAAAAAGAATTTAAGAAAAATACATGTTCTTTAGAGGAAAATGTGTGAATGGCGTCGGCGTGTTTTGCCATCAGCGTGAGCTGTTCTGATCATCTGATAAGGTGGGACTTCTTAGTCATCCGTTGTCAGCTTTAGGGTGACACAAACCACAGAAAACCCTGTTTAGTTTCCGTTCTTTATACACGCACAGCAACAATGCTTTGTTTCCGATGAACAGGGTTTAGAAAGAGAGAGGGGGCAGAGAGGGTAGGAGGATTCGAGAGAGAGAGAGAGAGAGAGAGGACAGAGAGAGAGAGAGAGGAGAGAGAGAGAGAGAGAGACGGGGGCAGTTTATGGTAGCATCGAAAAAAAAATGACCTGTTTCAAAGTTTTCAACTAAAAAATATCTTCATAACAAGGCTGTAAACGAGTGACCCATTTTTTTAACAATCTCACTCAGTCAGGTAAGCAAGATTCGATTCGCACACAGGTAAAATGAAACGCGGTCGACTTTTCAAGGAGAAAATAAGAACGATCGGAACAACGAAGCTAAAACAAAGCAGCCACAGCAGCAGCAACAGCAGCACAACAACAGCAACAACAACAACAACAGCCAACCGACCAAACAAACAAAATCGATGAACTTTTTACCCAAAGGTCCTCTACTGTCGGAGTTGACAAAAAAAAAAGGACAAACAATAACGAAGGAAAACGGATATGTTTTGGTTTTTGCCTTCTTCCCACTGTAGAATTTACATGGTATGTGAGCAGGCAAATTGAAGCTAAGCTTGCCTTTATTGTGCAGTGAAAGCTCATAACAACGACCTTTAGAATGCTGTTTTTTAACAGCTTGGGGTCTTGAAATGGAGAGAATCTTTATTGGGGGATAAAGCTAACATAGACAAACACACACACACAAAAGAAATAACACACCAAACAAAAAACCAACAAAGTCTTTGACGGTAAGGAGTCTTCATTTCAAGCGACTTTACGGGGAGGTTCAAGCTGTTCGTCATACCTTGTTATTTCTTTCTTCTCTGCAGAAGAACTTAAGGTCGAAACGTGTTGTGTGCTAGGGGCCAGTAACCCTCTCGTATTTTTTTTGTTCTTTATATCCCGCTTCCGGCCATTCAGCCTTGGAATAAGTTTTTGGCGGTTGCACATTTGATGTCTTGCACCGTGAAGACAAAATTCAGACACCCCCACCCCACCCTTCCACACTCAACGAAACAGCAAGCAAACAAAAACCGGTTTGAATGCCAGTCTTTCAACAGATCTGCTAGGAAGATGGCAAAAAAGAGAAAAATCAACTCGCTACATTTGGAAGTCCACGGGGAAAACTGTTACATGTGTGCGTGTGTGTGTTTTTTTCTTTAATTTATTTTCGATTACTTCTCACTTTTCTGCCGAAGGTAATTGGCAACGAAGTTAAACTGTATTTAAAATGTTTATTACCACGCTTTTTGCAGGTCGGTCTGTGTGTTCGTTATGCACAAATAACAAATTCTGAAGTCTGGAAAGGAAATGACTATCAGTGTTGTGTTATCATGATAAAAGCGTTACAGTCTTGTAGTATCATATCCGTTTCAAATACCAACAAACCATTGCTGGATGCACAGACCGGTGTTAGTTAAATACATGGAAATACCAAGACCGCTTAGTTTGTCCACTAAGGGTACTTGTCTCTGAGACCCTCGTATGATGAAAGACCGAACGACAAATCTGAATGCAATGTTCCTGGAAAATCAATGAACAAGAGACAGAAAACAAATATTTACATCATAAAACTAAAGAAACAATCCATTACAATCAGCTTTAGCGCTACTTTGTCGAAGCGGACATAAACTGATGTTGACTGCATTTTATGGTAGTGCGTTGCACTGTTCTGTATGGCACTGCATAAACTATATTGTACAGCACTGCATTGTATCGTATAGTATTCTACAGCATTGCGCTGCATTTTCTTCAACTGTATTGCACAGTGTTGCATTCCCAAAATAGGCCAAAACGCGTCGTCTTTTGTCTTGTAATTTGTTTGTCTCCTTCGCTCGGCAAATAGCATTTTTTTCTTTTTAAGCTTTGAATTTCCGCCTTCAATCACCTTACTGTGAAACTAAAAACAGATGATTTTTGAATAGTGCAATGACATCCGTAAACGTAGAAACTAAACCAGAACAAGC
>JADBJO010010487.1:24565-72454 GCA_016801955.1 Conus betulinus | reverse complement strand
GGGCCATGCACGCTTGCGTGCGTGGGTGCGCGCGCGCGTCGTGTGTGTGTGTGAGTGGTGTGTGTGTGTGTGTGTGTGTGTGTGTGTGTGTGTGTGTGTGTGTGTGTGTGTTGTGTGTGTGCGTGTGAGAGAGAGATTTTTGGATTGATTGATTACTGATTGATAGCTCTATTCCCAAGGGTAACAGATAAGCCAGTAGATGTTTTCTTTTTGTGCCAACTGGCCCTTTTCCAAGTGCAATAACTAAAGACATTAACCTAGAACACTATTGCACAATATAGAACTAATTGTAAGAACAGTGATGATTCATTTTAGCACTGAAGAAGTAAATACACACTAAATCTTCCCCCCCTCCCTCCCCCCCTCTCTCTCTCTCTCTTTCTCTCTCTCTCTCCCTCTGTCTCTCTCTCTCTCTCTCTCACACACACATGCACGCGCGCGCGCGCACGCACACACACACACACACACACACACACACACACACACACACACACACACACACACACACACGCACGCACACACAACTACATAGTATATGATATTCCTAAACGGACAGAGGAATAGCCAGAGAAGGAACGAACTTTGATTTATGAAGCAGTCATGTTCAAGCACACTATCATAACATACTCATACCCAACATTCTTGTTCATACAGGAAGACTGATGTTCAAGGCAACGCGGAACAGGAGATTATGTTGTTGTTGTTGTTGACACACACACACACACACACACACACACACACACACACACACACACAGAGAGAGAGAGAGAGGGAGAGAGAGAGAGAGAGAGAGAGAGAGAGAGAGAATACGATTACGAATATACGAATACGAATATTTTACTGAGGGAAAACGGATAAGCTACAAATGCTTCTTTTCACCATGCCCTCACGAATGAAACAAAGAATGAACAGCACAACACACCAAAATATACTACAACAAGAACGTGAACAAATGCCTCCTCCTACAATCGCCGCCGTCCCCTACCACTCGCCCCCCCCCCCCCCCCCCCCCCTCTCCCCACCAGAACACCAAAATATACCACAACAAGAACATAAACAGATGCCCCATCCCCATTCTCACACGATCACATTTCAACTCCAGAAAACTTAGAAGAAGCAAATCATAGTTGTCCCATCAGGTACTTATGGAAAGCATTTTTAAAGGACGATAGACTGGTATTGTTTTTTGATATTTGCAGGGATCTCGTTCCATAATTTCCCACCCGAGTATGTCAGGGATGACATGAAAAGATCGGTTCTTGGGCGGGGGATAAAAATAGTATTCTTATTACAGACATTTCTCATTAAGAAATGTTCATGTAAATAATCTGGTGCACTTATTCATAATCTTATACATGAATACTCCTTTGTTGATAAACATTTTCTGATGGAATGGAAGAATGTTTATTCCTTATAATGATTTAATTCTAGAGAAGATTTAAGAAGTATGAGTTTAAGAGATCGTTTATATAGTCTCTCCAAAAAGTTTTAAGGTACTTTTACGAGCTGAATCCCAGCAGGTTGAGGCATAGTCAAGATCAATCTGAATGTAAGCATGAAAAAAATAATTTACGAGTATGCTGATCCAAAAAATGTTTAATTCTACAGAGTTGAAATTTTTTTTTTATATATTTTCTTTGATAAAGTTGTAATATGAATCGACCAGGATAAATTATTGTCAATGGTTATACCAAGTAATTTATGTGAAGTTACATGTTCTATGGTTTGATCATAAACGGTCAATGTTTTTAATATACCTTTATATTCTGTCTCTTTTGACGTGTTGTAATTAACATAAATTTAGATTTCTTTGGATGAAGTGCCATACTATTAAGTTCTGTCCAGTCACTAAGTTTAATAATATCGCTCTGAAGGTCGTTTAATACAATGTATGCATTTGCACCTGTATTGTGGAGAGTAGTGTCGTCAGCAAAGAGTTCGCACGAGAGGAGACATGCAACGGAAGATCGTTAATGTAAATTGTAAATAAAATAGGCCCAAGGACAGAGCCTTGGGGAACACCAGAATTTATTGGCATAGAGGTTGGCGACGCAGAATCCTAAAAAAAACATCTGTCTTCTCTTTGTTAAGAAAGAAGAAATGAGAGTGTCAGATTTTACAGATAGCCCATACAATTTTAATTTTCTAAGGAGAAGATCATGGTCAATTATATCAAAAGCTTTAGCAAAATCAACGAAAACAGTACCTGTAAGAAGATCATTATTTATATTAGAATGCCACTGCTCAATCAGGCTTGTTAGTACGGTGTGGCAGGAGTGATTTTCTCTGAAGCCACTTTGATTAGGATGAAGATCATTCATAATTAAATGCGCCTGCATATTTCGTTTGAGATGTTTTTCCAAAGGTTGAGATAAATTGGATAAAATTGATATGGGCCTGTAATTTGAAGGGTCATTTGAGTCGCTTGATTTGAATAAAGGCAATACCTTTGCATTTTTGAACGCTTGAGGGTAGTAACATTTCTCTATACACAAGTTGTAAATGTAAGTAAGACTGTCAGCAATAATAGGTGAGGAGATTTTCAAAATTTTGTTATCAAATGTTATCTAAACCTCTGCATGAAGACTGTTTCAGTAAGTTGAGCTCTCCGTATACCTCATGCACACTAATGAATTTAAAATTAAAATTGTTATCTAATCGTTTGGAGGCACAATATTCCTTTAGAGCCAACAGATCGTTGTCTTTCGAACGGTTAACCTTAACAGTTTTTTTCTGCTATAGAAGTGAAATGTTTATTAAAATTTTCCGCAGATAAGTCTAATGATAAAGGAGCCGTTGGCTTAGACGATTTACCTGACAATTGATTGATAGCTTTCCAAATCTGTTTTGTATCTTTCTTAGATGATGTAAATCAGAAAAATACTTCTTACGAGCATATCTTTTCATTGATGTTACCTTATTTCGTTGTTTGTTAAAGTTAGAATCTTTACCAGTTGACTCTAATAAGTTATCACGCAATTTGATTTCGGCGACAATGTCAGAGTTCAGCCATGGTGGCTTACCCTCGGGTTTAACACGCTTGGTCTTACAGGGAACATGTTTATCATAAACAGTATAAAAAGTATCATACCAAGCTTCAAGCGCTTTATCAGGGTCTGTATGCTGGAAAAAACATTAGAGAAATCTGCTATGCACAAATCACATAGGAAGTCATTAGAGACAAAATCTTTATAACTACAATAAAAGGATATATACTTATGCCTGAATTTGGGGATTTTAATACTTTTTTCAGACCACGTTAAACATATTGGAAAGTGGTCACTTAAACCATAAACAGGAACGGAAGATTCGATGATATTCCCAGGGCTATTTACATAGATGTGATCAATGAGCGTTTCAGATAGCGAAGTTATTCTGGTCGGAGTATTAACTAACTGAACAAAGTTATAAGACTCGTAAATGTCTCTCCAGAGAGAGAGAGAGAGAGAGAGAGAGAGAGAGAGAGAGAGGAGAGAGAGAGAGAGAGAGATTCACCACGCGTTGATAAGCAGTCAGATGCTGTGTACTACATGACTGAGGTAAACATCAAGGGTGAGACATGTACCACAACTCTATCTGAAAGCGATGTTGAGAAGGACCTTGGGGTCTACATTGATAACAAATCGAATTTCAGAGAGCACGTGGTCAAGGCAAATGCTAAAGCGAATAGAGTAGTTGGTATTATCCGTCGCTTCTTTGACTTCCTCACCAAAGACACTTTCCTACAACTGTACAAGTCTCTGGTACGACCAGAACTAGAGTAGGACATTTCTGTCTGGCAACCCTACCACAAAACACTGTGCCAGGATGTAGAGGATGTTCAGCGCACAGCAACCAAACTTTTAGCATTTCTTAAAGATAAACCCTGAGCGTCTCTCTACTCTTCAACTTCCAAGCCTGGAGCACAGAAGAAAAAGGGGTGACATGATAGATTTGTACAAGTTTATACATGGCATCTACCGGAGTGATAGACCACGGTTCGAACTATTTACCAACAGGGACAGCAGAGGACACTACTGAAAACTATCCAAAGTTCATCACCGACTGAACATCAGGGGAAACTACTTTTCTCTTCGAGTGAGTGATTGATATTTGGAATGGTCTTCCTGACTCTGTAGTAACAGCCCCTACAGTCAACATCTTCAAATCACGATTCTGTCTTCGGGAGGGATTGCGATAGTTTTCCTCATGCAGCTAGTGAAGGGGTTTTCATATTTATGATATACATTTTCCCATTTATTTCATCTTCAATTTTTTTTTTTTCCCTCTCTCAATTTCTAATCTTTGCCAAATCATTACTATAATGATGGAAGAATTGTTAACCCCACTGCACTTGTTTTCCCCCACTACTTAATTGTTCAGCATTATACTGTTTGGTCAATCAGTGGGTGATTGCATCTCTTACGAGATCCAAGGAAAGGTTGTTCTGCACAATTCTTAGCCGCTGACAATGCTTGGGTTATTGAACAGCAGAGCTGACCACTCAGACTGTTCCGTATCTTTTGATCTCCCTTGCATCCTTAAATGGATCCTCAAGCATAGGCTCAAAGATTGTCCCTACATTTTATACTGTTTGCGTAATGTTTTTAGTTTTCAACAACTTTTTTCTCTCTCCAAACTTTCGTTTTGTTTAATTCTACTACCTTTCGCTGGCTGCTTTGGGGGTGCTGTTGCATTCTTTTTCGAACCCTTGGCGGTCGGAACACCACAGAATTATGGACTGTGGTGTGTGTCTCTATCTGACGCCAAGAGCACAGACAAAATCAGCCGTGTCTCCTTGATGAGTCCGATCCAGCGGGACGAAAGGCCTCGGAGCAGGCAACACATATAGATCTGTCTTCGGGAGATAGTTTCCTCATGCAGCTAGTGAAGGGGTTTTCATATTTATGATATACATTTTCCCATTTATTTCATCTTCATTTTTTTCCTCTCTCAATTTCTATCTCTTTGCCAAATCATTACTATAATGATTGAAGAATTGTTAACGTGCACTTGTTTCCCCCCCCCCCCCCCCCCCACTACTTAATTGTTCAGCTATATATATATATGTACGTACAAGAATAAAAGCAGGCACACCAGCCACACACTCTTCATTTTTTTTTTTTAAAAAAAAGCTTTCGCCTTTTATTTAGGTTCGTCAGTATCAGAACCCCTGTTTCACATTACACATTGGTCTAGAGTGCAATGTGAAACGAGGGGTTCTGATACTGACGAAGCCTAAATAGAAGGCGAAAGCTTTTTTTAAAAAAACATGAAGATTCTTGTACTTGTAGACTGGCCAGTTTCTGGATCAGCAGTGCACTCACACATCATTGAGCGTTGTCCAGTATATTCCAGGGTTTTACCTCCATTATATATATAAGGAAATACATAAATAAAAACTAGGAAGCTAAAAACAGAACTGAAAAAGGAGAAACAGAAGAAGAGAGAAAAAAAAAAAAAACCCAACCCCTCCCCCTACCTATTTGAAAATTGTAGGGGGGAAAGTACATGTCTTCAAATGAGCAGTGCGCTGGCTTACACATAATTTACATTACACGAGCACATAAATCTTTCACATATTGACATTTACAAGACCTGGCATAGCGTGCCCAACCCATTATTTTACAAGAGCAAATTATTTTGAAGCAGTTGCAAAACAATCGCTTTTGGAAAGCAAGTAGGCTATATACTGTATGTTGGTGATGATATGGTAATGACATACACGTAGATAGGCATCGGTTATCATGAATTTTCTGCATATGTACATAACTAGAGACAGAGAGATACAGAGAGTGAGAGAGAGAGAGAGAGAGACATACAGAGAGAGAGAGAGAGAGAGAGCAAACCATACACATACGACCCGGTGTGGGTTTCTCCATGGTTGTGTGAACGAATTTATAACATATGCGTGGGCACAAACCCGTGAACTACCCCCCCGCCTGGTTAATAAACTTCTTCCACTTCAGGTATACAAAACACGCTGAAGAACGTAGGCCCGTAACTAACCTACAGGCACATGAATTAAAAAAAAAAAAACAACACACACACACAAACACACATACACAGAGAGAGAGAGGACCCTGAACACACGAACACATAAGGATAATTAACGCAGTGTATCAGGGGGAAGAAATAGTGCGAACGGCTGAGCGCGTATTAATCGGAGCAACATTATGACACTGATATAAAGTCTGAGTGTACATTATTAAAAAGAAATCAGTCTATTACATCAAATCATACTGTAATAAGTACAAAGTATACGACTTACCTATCTTCTGCTTCTAGATCGTGCAATATCTATGGCCCCCCGCACTCGAAAGCCAAGCCACGCGCAAATGTCGTCTGCTCCCTGACTTTCAATGAAGAGACTGAACAAACATTGAAGTGATTCTAATCGCTTGCTGCTTGACTGCGCGCTCTTGTATTGTACCATAATTGGCGAAGTAGGCAACGAACTTGTTTGAAATGAAAAGTTTCGGACTGGTCTACCACTTTCGTGAGGAACTGGAAGTCAACTCCGCAGACAAGCATTCAGTTTATCTGTCACACCGTTCACACAACTCAACAAATGGACTGACTGGTCGTGTTGTAAGCGTTTTGAATCCAAAGCAGTTTCACGTCAATTCATTTTGTCTATTTTACAGTTTGATGACTACCCCAAAACGAACGTAAACTCTTTTTTCTTATGTCAGGTTGTACAATTTACAGTTCTATGATTATCAAAAAACATATATCAACTCAGTTTTTTTTTTTTTTTTTTTTTTTTTTTTTTTTTTTTTTGCTAAATGTGCTCACTCATTAAAGTTTGCATTCATACGTCTTCGTCTTCGTTCTTCGGATCAGCATCCACAATCATCAAACTGTTTCTATGCTTGCAACTCGAAGAGAGAGAGAGAGAGAGACAGACAGACAGACAGACAGACAGACAGACAGACAGAACAGACAGACAGACAGACAGAGGGAGAGACAGAGGGAGAGACAGAGACATAGAGAAACTGAGGGAGACAAAGGGGGGGGGGGGGGGGGGGGGGGGGGGGGGGGGGGGGGAGCGGCCAGCCAGTGACAGCCCAGCGGTTCCAGCATGCTACCGAATCGTGCAGGAAAACTCTAAAAATAGACTATGAAGATTTTATTTCTCTATAGATTTAACGTGAGAATTGTCTGATGAATTTTTTTTTTTTTTCTGTCTTGAATGGAAAGTGTCAAGAGTTATGGCATGGCAGTTTCTGCAGGCAGGTCATTGCAGTACCTGCTGTTCCTGGGGAAGAGCGAGTTTCGATGGCATTGTGCGCGGTTCTGCAGCCAGCGGCGTAGATAGTCATCAGTCACTTTTGACGGCTTGGAGCTGGCTGCAGTTTGGTCTGGTTTGTCTGAACGACAGCGTTCCTGATCTCGAAAAGCGGTGTCAGTCTTGTTGTTCGCAAATACTGCTGGACGGTCACCGTCCAAGTCTGGGCAGCTTATCATTGACATTAAAAGTGTTGTGATAGCGGTAGAGTTTGAAGTGAACTGCTTCGGTCTCGTTCACATTCCTCTGTGTAAGGAAATGACACGGAAATGGCAGACTCCGCTGAGGAGAGTCTGACGAAGAGCAAGTAGGTGCGGTCCTTTAGTCCAACCCAACTTTCTTTCAAGTTCCTTTGCAGGAATTCCAGCTTTCTGCCGGCATTCCGGAATTGTAGTGTCTGTTTGGGAATCGACGTCCTTCTGATGGCTGCTGACGCTCAAGAACTTCACTGATGACATGGTGTCTAGGGTGTGGCCATGCAACTGGCAGTGATGGTGCAGAGGCTGTTGACTCGCGGACATGGAGAGAAAAGTGCGTGGAAAGCCGTGTCCCCAGCTCCACAACCATTTTGAAAGTCTCTGGAGGTCTTCTTGCAGCGGGTCTTGGTCTTGCTCACTTGCAGCTGTTCCACAGACTTTGGTGTCATCAGCAAACAACCTCGTAGAGGAGGCCACTTTCTTCAGAAGATTACTTATGTACGCAAAGAACACACTAGGCTCTAGCACTCATCCTTGCGGCACATCTGACCTCACATCCACAAAGTCTTACTGGTCTCCCGTCAACTGAGACCACTTTTGATGACATAATGATGAAAATTGTGAAGGAGGAGGCTGTGGTTGATCTTATTAAACGCCTTGGCAAAATCCGTGATAAGCACACCTGTTCTCCTCTCTCAGCTTATCAGCGAGTACTGGAAACCGCGTTAAGCAGGATTGCTGTCTTCTGAAACCGTACTGCTGGGCGAAAAAAAATGCATGTACATCCTTTTGTTTCTATTCTTATCTTAACACGCAAAACAAAGATGTAGATTTCGATACAGTTTGTCTCTTGTAAACTGAAAAGTAGATCAGAAGAGAAAGAAAGTAGTAATCACGGCACAATCAACCTCTTCACTAAAAAAAAAAAAATGTTAATCAAACGGGTATTTAACGAATCGCGGAACATAGTTTGATACAAACATAAATCTGATGTCAGTTTATGGTTTGCCTCTAAACTGTTTACCCGAAAGCCAACTATGAACCCTGATAATGCACGTCATAACAACGTTGGCATTTTTTGCTATCTATGATGCTGTAGACACGTCATTCTTTCACCATGGAGCAGAAGTTCCTGCCCCTACTCGCTATTTACTGGTGTAGGCCTCTATTTACATGTCCTGTCATTCGTCAAGATTAAACAATTCATAGATAAATACATAAAGAATATTGTTATTATCATGAATACTTATATAGTGCTTATTCTCGGCTAGAGACCAAGCTCTAAGCGCTTTACAATCCATACTCGTTTACACAACGGGCTGCCTAACTCGGTAGCGCCGACTGAAGAGCTGCCAGCTGGCGGTTCATTCAGTCGTTTTCCCGTGTCAGCCAGTCAATATCGTTCACTCAATATTCTTACTTCTTTTATCCTTTCCATTTCTCACGCAGGGTAGCATGCTATGTGTAACGTGTCATCCGTACCAGCGGCCAAACTGGCCTTCTCTTCCGAAAGTTGGTGATTGGATTTTACGTGTGTGTGTGTGTGTGTGTGTGTGTGTGTGTGTGTGTGTGCAATATGTTATGCGGGCGTTCACACATGGAACCCTCGGTTTATAGTACAATTCGAAGGACTGTAAGGGAAATGGAGTAAGAACCAGTGTTAACTCCGAGGGAAAAATCACCCTATACGGCGGAGATTCGAACCGGCAACCCCAGGATCACCAAGATTACGAGTCCGACGCTCTACCACTGAGCTATTCCAGACCCCCCCCTTCCCCCCCCCCCCCCCCCCCCCCCCCCCCCCCCCCCCCCTACATACTGAAACATACATGACTGAAACAACACGCAATACGATGTAAACAAAAGAAAGTAACGGAGGACAGAACTCTGAACTTGAGGACGTTACTTTTAACACGAGAACGAGGTATGTCACATCGATCATACACCTCCTCATTGATACTGGTCTGCGCCGGGTCTGCATTGTCAGATGTTGTGAGTTCAAAATCCGCTGACATCCAACATAAACGCAGTCATCTTCCGCTACCTATCTTAAAGGGTTGTCGTCATTGTAGTGGTAAAGTGTAGTGTAAGATAGAGAGTTCCACTCCCCTGGGATGGTTATTCCCGTCTGCCTTATCACTGCAGATGAATGGACGTTAGACAGAGTGTAATGTCACGTGCAGATCGCACGAATCAAATATTCCAACATGTCGTTTAGATCGTCTCCACATCAGCATTTCATTGTGCGTGTCTAGCAGTAAGCAAGACTTTCTGTATACGTCCTAAAACAACAACAACAACAACAAAACAAAAAAAAACCAAAACAAAACAAAACACAACAAACAAACAAAAACGCAAATAACAAAATAACAGCATCAAAGCGTTAACAACAATGTATCGTTTAT
This sequence comes from Conus betulinus, assembly GCA_016801955.1. NCBI lineage: Eukaryota > Metazoa > Mollusca > Gastropoda > Neogastropoda > Conidae > Conus > Conus betulinus. The sequence goes on along the minus strand of JADBJO010010487.1, from coordinate 62,582 downwards.
CTGGACTAGCGCTTGTTTTTGTTTATGACATCAATACATGCAAACTAAATAACAATAACAGCACCACCAAAGCGTTAACAAATTATATTGTTTACCTGGACTAACGCTGCTTTTTGTTTACGTTATCAAAAACTGAAAAAGTAAAGCAAACAAACAAACAGACAGAATAACAAGAACAACACCAACATACTTTACCTGGAATTGCGCTAAGTAACAGCTCTACGTGACAATCCGTGCCTGCAGCATCAATTTCGATGTTCTCCTCCCCTCTTTGATTTATATTTGAATCCCGCGCGGCTGAATTGTCAGTAATAATTCAGTTTGATGACGATTAACTTCGCTCTGACATCGTATCTTCTTTCTGGTCGTCCGCAGAACTTCTATACCTTGCAGCGGAAGGTGCCCAAAGTTTACAGCTCCGCTTGATACAGTTCCACCAATGGACATTTCGATGTCGTAATGAATATTCCACCAATGAAAAGTCTCCGAATATTCCACCAATGAAAAGTCTCCGAGTGTCCATGCGGTGATCGCTTTCATTGTTTTTTGCTCAGAGGGGGATACGGCCCCCTCCCCAGTCCTCCTCCTCCCCCACCCCACCCCTCCCCTCCACCTTTACCTTTCAGTCTGGTCTCGTTCAGTTACGTCTGCCTAAATTGCTGCATCGCCGCTTCCTGGATTTGTTCGTGAACCAGGAAAAGCTGGCTCACACTTCACTCTGTATTTACGTGTGTGTGTGAGTGAGTGAGTGTGTGTGTGTGTGTGTGTGTGTGTGTGTGTGTGTGTGTGTGTGTGTGTGTGTGCGCTATCGTGTGATCGTCAGCTTGATCCTTAACGTGATCAAACCTGATGGGTTTGTATTGTATAACCGGACCCACACCCTGTCCTACTCCCCTTTCCACACAGTTGGACGCTCCTTAAGGGGAGACGGCAGAGCGAGTGCGGGGGGCGGGGGGTGGGGGGGGGGGTGGGAGGGGGGGAGCAGTGGAGAGGGACCTACATTAGAGACAGGAGAGATTGATCTTGGACCAATGCAGACAGAGACAAAAGTCTAAGAGAGAGAGAGAGAGAGAGAGAGAGAGAGAGAGAGAGAGAGAAAACTACTTTGGGACCAGCCGCCATGGTGAAGTGGTTTGCGTCGTAGACTTGTGGCCGGATGGCTGTGGGTTCGCTTTTCATCAGAGCCATTTATTAGCAGGCTTTTCCTGCTCCGACTGGCTCCTACTCAGACCACGCAGTCGAGTTTCGTCTACTTGATGGATGCGTCTGAGAGAGTTGCTCAAATTTCCTGCAGGTGCCTTAATTTCTCGGGTCTTTTAGAGAGAATGAAGAATGAAACGGACAAAACACTTAGGGACCGACAAGCAGGCTTCCAGAAAGATCACTCCTGCACAGACCACATTGCCACGCTAAGGATCATTATCGTACAAACTGTAGAATGGAACGTTTCACTCTACATGAATTTGTGGACTTTCAGAAAGCCTTTGACAGCTTGCACAGAGACAGCTTGTGGCAATTATTACGGCACTATGGAGTACCAGCAAAGATCACCAATTTGATTCAGAAATCCTCTGAAGGAATAGCATGCGAGGTGGTTCACGCAGGACAGACAACACGTTGATTTGAGGCGAGGACCGGAGTCCGTCAGGGCTGCCTCCTCTCACCATTCCTGTTCCTTCTGGCCATTGACTGGGTGATGAAGAGGACGAGAGAAGAAAGAGAAATTGCATACAGTGGACCCTCTGGACCCAGCTTGATGACCTGGACTTCGCGGACGATCTGGCCCTGCTCTCCCATACCAGACAACAGATGCAGGACAAAACATCAGACCTGTCAATCTTTGAGACAAAACTCTCGGCCTTACCATCCACCCGCAGAAAACCCAAATACTTAGGATTAACACAGTTAGTCCAGACCCTGTGGTACTAGATGGAGCCCCACTGGAAGAAGTCAGCAGCTTCACCTGTCTGGGCAGTGTAGTCAACCAGCAAGGAGGAACTGATGCCGATGTGAAACCCCGAATAGGAAAAGCAAGAGCAGCCTTCATCACTCTCAAAAACATTTGGAAATCTCGACTGATCACCACCAGCTTGAAAATTCGCCGCCTCAATTCAAACATTAAATCTGTCCCTCTTACACGCATCAGAGACCTGGAGAACCACAAAGACCACCATACACAAACTGCAGGCCTTCGTTAGCAGCCGCCTGCGCAAGATCCTCCACATCCACTGGCCGGAGACAATCAGCAACAAAGAGTTGTGGGTAAGAAGTAACCAACTGCCAGTAGAGCAAGACATCCGGAAAAGAAGATGGAGCTGGATAGGACACACGCTCCGAAAGCCCCCGGACAACACTACCAGAAAAGCTCTGACCTGGAATCTTAAGGCAAAAGGAAGCGAGGAAGACCAAGAAACACCTGGAGGCGGGACCTGGAGGTGGACACCAGACAGATAGGTTACAGCTGGGGAAAAAAATAGGAAAGATTGCCCAGGACCGTGGTCGTTGGAGTGCCGTTGTTGATGGCCTATGCTCTGGCGAGAGCAATGGGCCTAAATAAGTTCCCTCCCTTGAAATCGAAAGCCCATATTCCATGTATCTCCCTCGGAGTGTTTCCATTGTTATGGTTTCGGCAATAACAAACATTTTCTGTAATCAGGTTTCGCAGATTTCTCTACAATTCATAATTCAGAGACATTAATTAACATACGTTTTGATATGTAACATAACACATTGCATACGTTTAAAAAAAAATCATTAAGGTATCATGACCCACTTTTTTTTTTTTCCTTAAATGCTCAAGTTGGTAAAATAACTCCCTTTCAGACTTTCTGATTTTCCTGAAGTGGGCCAGCGTCCTCTACCCGCTCTCCCATCGCTTTACTCCTCCTCCCTTTCCTCATGCGTGCCTGGTGTGTGTGTGTGTGTGTGTGTGTGTGTGCGCGCGCGCGCACGTGCGTGAGTGTGCGCGTGCTTGTGTGTGCGTGCTTGTGTGTGTGTGTGTGTGTGTGTGTTCTCGCGCGCAGGCGCAAAATACAGGGGCACGTGTGCGTGCGTCCGTGCGCGGGCGCGAATATGTATGTGTATGTGTGTGTGCGCGCTCGCGGACGCATGCGTGTGATGGTTTTTATTAACGCTCCCTATTTAGAGTAATTGCAGTATTATAATACTTCGGGGGGAGGGGGGCGGATATATAAACATTAATCATTAACATATAAGAGTGAGGTCGGCGCGCACGCCCTAATCGTGTGTAAGCATGCTTGCGAGTCTGTGTGCGGAATTACCAAATTCTATGTTAAAAAAAAATTCTCTGCTGGGCAAGCATCTGGAACTGCAATCACAAGATATATGCATGAAGAATTCTAGCTTACCATTCGCGCCATTGTATTATCTATCAAATCGTCAGATGAAAGTGTATGATTGTTATTATAATTCTTGATTTACGTAACAAGGTTATTGTATTCCCTCCATTCCCCACAAGAGTGAAAAAGAAAAAAGCACGCGCGCGCGCGCGCGCGTGTATGTGTGTGGTGCCTGCGTGCCTGCGTGCGTGTGTGTGTGTGTGCCTGTGCGTGTTGGTTCTTGAATGTAACATCATTCGCGTGCTTAAAGTAATTTTAGAACATTAACCGCTGACGACGCGTGTGTGTGTGTGTGTGTGTGTTGTTGGTTCTTGAATGTAACATCATTCGCGTGATTAAAGTAATTTTTAGAACACTAACCGCTGACGACAAAATCTATGCATACTTCCGTGTTTTAAGACCATGTCAAATGACAACGTGAACAGCGGGCAACATGACGCGGCGCTTTAATCTACGGCATGTAGGGGGGGGGGGGGGGGGGGGGGGGGGGGGGGGGGGGAACCGGGGGAAACAAAGAAGGGGGGGAGGGGGGGACAAAGAAAGGGGGAATAACCCTGTCTGTATGCAGGCCAGGACTGGCTCTCCGGCTCGAAAACTCCTGACGAGCTGGGTCTAATCGGACCTCACAGGGTCGAACAGTCCGTCTATCCGCATCCTTTTCAGTCTCGGAAGACTATGGAGTTGCGCTCTAGGTGTCTATTCTGATACAGCGACAGGTGTGGCTGGCCAGTCCGACGCGGGAATGACAGTCCCTGTGTCAGAGGGCACAGGTGAAGTCTGACGCTGGTCTGTCTGCCTGGGCTGCAGCCTTTCTTCTCATTCTGTTTTCGCCGTGCTGCCGAGCGAGTGTCTCTTCGAACTTGGAGTGACCTTTCTGCACAGTCTGTCTCCAGGCTGACCGTTCGAGGGCTGTTGCTTCCCAGTTGTTCTGGTCAATGTTCAAGGCTTTTAGGTTCCTCTTGCACACGTCTTTGAATCGCAGCTGTGGTCTGCCTGTGGGACGTTTTCCCTGCACAAGTTCTCCATAGAGGAGGTTTTAGGGATCCATCCGTCATCCATGGCGGCGCTAAGTTAACGGAAATGCATCAACTCAGAGGAAATGTTTCGCAATACATCAGTTTTGATGATCAAAGAGCGATTTCAGAGTTTTTTTTTTTTTTTTTTTTTTTCTGTTCCATCTTCTGTGCCACCTCAGTGGCACTGCACCCACGCCGTTCATTCCGACATCCCGCCCACAGCCACAGCCCGGTGGCCCACCGCAGCCCCGACACCGCCAATCCACAGGGAGAAGTCAATGTCAAGCCGTCAAGCGGCAACTCACCGAAGGAGACAGTGCACTGCTGCCGAATCAATTCAGTGGTGTTCAGTGGCGCCTGTTCTGATCCAGCATACGAAGGACACCACCTACTGACGACAATAATAATTGCTTTGTAACGGAGCCGGTGTGAGTGAGCACTCCTTCGGAGAGCACTACCACGTCCGTCCAACGACAGCCCCCATGGACTTGCCGATACCGGTGACCCCGAAAGAATCAAACCAAGGCCACAGACGTGATGAGGACATCGACACTGAGGTCACCATGAGAGCAGGGCATGAAGGGTAACAGAATTTGTGATTTTTTTTATGCTGATTGATGAGAATGAAGGTGATAAAGATGGTGCTATGTATTTCCATTCCTGAACGAGAGAGAGAGAGAGAGAGGGAAAGAGAGAGAGAGAGCAAGAGAGGTGCGTGTGTGTGCGTTTGTGCATGCGTGCGTATGAGTGTGTGTGTGTGTGTGTGGTGTGTGTGTGTGTGTGTGAGAGAGAGAGAGAGAGAGAGAGAGAGAGAGAGAGAAGCATGAGCATGTTTGTGTGTACATACCTACAGATTTCTGTATCGATGCAATTCAATATACACAGGCATGCATACGCATGAAAATAAAATCTTAATTTGCCACCAATTGATGAAATACCACCATTTTTTTTTCTCTTAACAAATCAGCTTTTATTTCAGATATCAATGAAATATCAGTGGATCAAACCAAAAGACGTAAACACCAGCGAAAAAGTAACATAATTTGGAAAAAAAAAAACAAAAGCAAATATAAGAATAATACGGGAGATTGGAGTTGGAGGAAGGAGACTGGAACGTTGGTGGGAGGAAAGAAGGGGGAGCCTATGAATATGATATGAATGGAAGATTGATTATTCGTTACTTTATCAAACTGTACCAACATAGAATCAAAAAAAAAAAAGAAAAAGAAAACAAACAAACAAACCAACAACCAAACTTCTACAGTTCTGATGCCTTCAAGCCTTGCTCTCAAGGCGACCTCGGTTCCAAATTCAAGTCCCCATATTCATCATGCCCATGATCCATGTAAAAGTCAATGTAATCGGCAAGTCCATAGGTTCTGTCTTTGGAAGAGGTTCGGTAGACTCCACAACTAACAAACCATTGCCATCTGTAGGCGGATTCGCAAGCGGTGTCCTGTGTATGTGGGTCACAACTGGCTCCAATGCACACCACTAAAGTTCTTCGCTTTCAGCTCAGTTGTCAATCTTAAAAAAAAAAAAAAAGGTTTCGACACAGAAAGCAAACATGGAAACCGAAAATAGTTAAGTTTTACGTCCTTATAGCGAAAGCTTTTAGGGACACGTCTTTCATTCATGGTAGTCTTTAGCAAACATGGAGAGGGTGTGAGTGTTTAAATAGCAAGAAAAACCGACCCAGTGCATTGTCGTCGTCTTTTTTTTTTTTTTTTTTTTTTTAATTTTCATCCGTCATCGTGCTAACAATAGCACTGTGCAGAGTGAAAACGAGGCTAACTGGTCGGAATTTCCAACTGATTTGTTCAACCGGATTCGTTCTTGATTTCCATGCTTGCTACGTGCAGAAAAATGGTGCTTTGATATCTCGGGCTACAGAAGAACGTTTGACATGATGGGATAGTGAAATCTTGAAATCATTAGTCTGACTGGCTTGTGAAAAACCCAAATTTCTCCGGCCTTGCATTAACAGAATAGCTTAATGGATTATGTCTTGTCTGTATGAAATGCATGAAAAGAGTCAATTAACAGATTCTCATGTTTGACACGAATAGCCGTTCAGTGGCATTTGTCTTGTTGAGCTCATGTGTTAGCCACTAGCTGCCTGAAATTCCTTGGTATCATCTTTCAAATCCGCACTCTACCATGACAATCATATAAATATAAAATATGAAGAAAGCATTTCAATAAGTTAAATTAGTAATGTAAAATGTAAAGAAAGCATTTTAAATTAAGTTTACATCCAATTCGAACTACCAAGATCGTTTTGTAGTAGTTTAATAAAGCATTCTATATAAGTTTACATACAATTCGTACTACCATAATCGTTTTGTTTAAAGCTTAAATATGATAAGGATTTCTCCACCCCACCCCCCCCCACCCCCCATCATTCAAAACTGACCACGCATTGTGACATTTTGTGCAGTCTGATGGGGACAGTCAGAGCACTGAAGTGATGACCCCCTCTGACAGAAAAGGACATCAGTTCTCTGTTATGATTTGAACATGTACAAAATGTACCACACCATGTGTTGAGCAATGGATTCACCCATCAGCAACGTCATCATGGTGGTATATATAGAAACAAATGTTTATGCTGTAATTTCACTTCATAACGGGACACAGAATATCAGTGCCAGCAAACATCATGTGAGGAAAAAGAAGAAGAAAAAAAGGAAATCTCACTCTTTAATTGCTTTCATATAAAGTTACAATCATTGCAGCAACATAACTCAATGTAACTCAGTCGGCATGCGTGGCCACATCAGGGCTGAAAAACCACTCCCAAATATCACAATTCCAAAATACCATCTCCCCAATAAAACCTAGAAACAGAAAATAGAAAACGAGATCATAAACAATACCACTATAATCCAAGAGCAAAGACTTGAAGGGGGATAAGGGTGGGAGGGGGGGGGGGGGGGTCATATTTTTCACACCCCCTTGAGTGCCACTACTCCAACACTGCTCATTCTGGCAACCCTGTACTCAGCCACACCAAGCCTTGCCTGTCACAGCCCCAGAACCTGCAGTCTGCAGGGAGCTATCAATATCAGGCTGCTATGAAGTCACCCACCAGAGAAGACACTGCACTGCCACCGTCTCTTTAGCAGACCTGTCAACCCTAAAGCTATTACTGGTATATCTCTCAATTACAATGAGCGTATTTTCCTAAAAAAGAAAAATATGTGTACACATCTTCCAAATTGTTAACCTTTCTAAAAGCTGGGGGTCTCCGCTATTGTTCTAATGTCATCCAGATGTGAGCTCGTGCGGATGATGTAGAACGAGTTGTCTGTCACTCTTCGGTTGTGGCACTTAACACAATGGTTATACACTGCAAGCGCCCCTACCACTCAAGAACTTTGTCTCCAGATGTTTTACTGTGACATATGTTTTTCCGTTTCGTCATCTTCATCATATTTTTGCCTAACATGTGTACAAAATACGGCGAAATCGTATGGGTAAACTGGTCTGTTTTAGACCCAGAGGACAAACACAAAAGACAGGATGAATATAGGTGGTGTAGAGGTGCCTTCCACTTTTGCTTTTGTAGCATTTCCAGTTAAGTTTAGTTTTATCATACCACCCAGTTGACCGTACAAGGCCTTTTCAGGGCTGTCACAAAGTTGGGGGAAGAAAAGTCTCAAGCCCATCCTGAAAAAGACACAAATATCAAAGGCAATGTATGCACAGTTATAATCAATTTAGAGCATAGCAGCTAAACTATGGATGTCCTAAAAGTAGAGAAGACTAGGCCGCGCTGAGGGCACCAGCCCTTTTACGTTTCAATCCCAGTTAAAAAAAAAGAAAAGAAAAGTGAAAAGCATTTAAATGCAGCTACAACAAAATGAAAAATCCACATGGGCAAATAGACGTAGTAACACGGATGTCTAGCGCACACTGTGTACAGGTCACCACCAATCCATTCTTATTTCTAAGAATGCGAGAGGAGTCCTGGGAAGTGGGGGGTGGGGGTGGGGGGTTGAGGAGATGATCACTATGCCACATGAATTTCCCTAAAACCCATCTTTCAGCTAGGCTTGGTCACACATGTGGCAACAACTTTTCTTTAAAAAAAAAAAAAAAATTGATTTCTGCAGTTTTAACCATCACTTGTACCACGTTACATTTCCATGGTGGTTAAGGCTCCTGGCAGACAAGATACAGCGCTTCCAGAACACTGGCCAATCAAAAGTAAGGTGACAAAAACCAGCTGCGGGAATGCCATGCATGTGAATTGACCTCCCTTCACACTCAGGTCACTGTCAAGGTCAATGCACAGCAGAAGTGTTGTAGCATTTTGCTTGTTGTAATGACAAAGTGCATATACGAGTATCTGCATAGTTTTCACATCTTATTTCACTCCATGTTTGTTAACAGCTCAGCCGACTGCAAGAAGCCACATCACTTTTATCAGGGCTATCACCATGTCAAAATTGATTCCATATATGCATGTGAAAAAAACAACAACAACAACAACAACAACAAAAATCAAGTATCAAACTGATTTCATAGAATGCATGTAACAAAATAAAAAGAGGAGAAAAAAAAACCACACACACAATTGTGTCAAAATTGATGCCGTATACGCATGTATAAAAAAAAAAAGAAAAAGAAAAAAAAAAAAAAGAAGTCACATTCACCAAGTTGTGACTAGAGGAAAAGGAGGGGAAAGCTGCGTACAACTACAATACACAAAATGGCCTGAACATGAAAGACAGAAAATTAACAGTTGATAAAAGCCCCCTCCTGCACCTTCCACCCTGAAGGAGAAAAAAAAAAAGCCCAAAAAAAACCCAGTCGCAGAGAGTGAGACAGGTAGGAGGAATTAGCACAGAACTTCTAGCAGGCAGGGAAAGCCGCTGTATTGAAAGAGCCAGAGGCTGAATAAAAAACAAGTAACATTCACCATGCCTGCAGTTACACTGACTGGATTTCAACGACTTGCAGATGACTAAACTTGGAACAAACAATCGAATAAACAGAAACCAATCCAGAAATACCTGCTGCAGCAATATAAAGACCTGAAAAGAAAAATGATAAATCATCGTATGATAAAAGTGATTTTCAAATGTTAACAAATCATTCATGTGTTGCAAAGTGACGAAGTTTGGGGAAAAAAAAAAAAAAAAAAAAAAAAAAAAAAATATATATATATATATATATATATAAAAACATGTACAAAGATGCTTTATAAGTGACATCTATGGAAGATCTAAAAAAAAAAAGTTTGAATGTTCTTACCCTCAGCATCTTATGTGTGGAATTGTTTCCACAGGCGAGATTTACACTGTACATCACTGGATCCCAAACATGTCTTGTAAAGTAACAAATGTTACAAAGGATCCCAAACAAAAGTCCTGTAGCAAATGTTACACTGGATCCCTAACAATAGCTCTGCAACAAATGTTACACTGGACCACTAACAATAGTCCTGTAACTAATGTTACACTGGAACCAAAACAACAGTCCTGTAACAAACGTTATACTGGATCCCAAACACTATTCCTGTAACTAATGTTACACTGGATCCTAAACAACAGTCCTGTAACAAATGTTATACTGGATCCCAAACAGTAGTCCTGTAACAAATTTTACTCTGGATCCCAAACAATAGTCCTGTAACAAATGTTACTCTGGATCCAAATCAGTAGTCACTGTGGTGTGTAAGAAATGTTGCATTGGATCCCAAATAGTAGTCCTGCAACAAACATTACACTGGATACTGAACAATAATTCTGTGACAAATGTTACACTGGATCCCAGGCAATAATCCTGTCATGAATGTTACACAGGATCTAAAACAACAGTCCTGTTACAAATGTTATACTGGATCCCAAACAATAGTCCTGTGACAAATGTTACACTGGATCCCAAACCATAGTCTTGTAACAAATGTTACATTGGATCTCAAACAATAGTCCTTTATCAAATATTACACTAGATCTCTAGCAATAGTCCTGTAACAAATGTTATATTGGATCCCAAACAAAAGTCCTGTGACAAATGTTACTCTGGATCCAAATCAACAGTCACTGTGGTGCGCAAGAAATGTTGCAATGGATCGCGAACAGTAGTCCTGTAACAAATATTACACTGGATACGGAACAATACTCCTGTAACAAATGTTACTCTGGATCCCAAACAATGGTCCTGTCATGAATGTTACACTGAATCCCTAACAATAGTCCTGTAACAAATATTACACTGGATGCTGAACAATAGTACTGTAACAAATGTTACTCTGGATCCCAAACAATAGTCCTGTCATAAATGTTACTGGACTGCAAACAATAGTCCTGTAACAGATGTTACACTAGATCCCAAGTAATGGTCCTGTCATGAATGTTACACTGGATCCCTAACAATAGTCCTGTAACAAATGTTACACTGGAAACTGAACAACAGTCCTGTAACAAATGTTACTCTGGATCCCAAACATAGTCCTGTAACAAATGTTATACTGGATCCCAAACGATGGTCCTGTAACAAATGTTACACTGGACCCCAAACAACAGTCCTGTAACAAATGTTACACTGGACCCCAAATAATGGTCCTGTAACAAATGTTACTCTGGATCCTAACAATAGCCCTGTAACAAATGTTACATTGCATCCCAAACAATAGTCCTATGACAAATGTTACACTTGATCCAAATCAACAGTCACTGTGGTGTGTAAGAAATGTTGCATTGGATCCCAAACAGTAGTCCTGTAACAAACATTACACTGGATACTGAACAATAGTCCTGTAACAAATGTTACATGGGATCCCCAACAATAGTCCTATAACAAATGTTACACTGGAACCAAAACAACAGTCCTGTAACAAATGTTATACTGGATCCCAAACAAATCTTAAATAAATGTCAGCGAACCGCCCAGAGAAACATGGACAAACGAGTCACAAGACAACACTCAACGCAACGCCTTCTTCCTTGCGCTGAACTCAGAAGCAATCTGAAGCGATCAAAGCTAAGTGCATTTTCGTTATTTTGTTCGTCTTTGTTTCACCTGAGGAAGACCTACGAGGTCGAAACGCGTTGAGTGTTGTCTTGTGACTCGTTTGTCCACGTTTCTCTGGGCGGTTCGCTGACATTTATTTAAGATTTGTTTAGATTTCCGCCTGCTGTCATTTCACTTTGCCAAGGATCCCAAACAATAGTCCTGTAACAAATGTTATATACGGATCCCAAACAACAGTCCTGTAACAAATGTTATACTGGATCCTGAACAATAGTCCTGTAACAAATGTTATACCGGATCCCACACAAGTCTTGTTACAGGCATTCTGAAGTCAAAAACTGTGATAGTTCTACAATGAAGACCAGTCATTTGGCTTCTGTACTTTGACCACAATAAAAAAAAAAGAGAAAAAAAAATAGAGAGAGAGATCTCAAAATAAATACAATGACGATGAAATCTAAAATCATTCGGTTTCTGGAATCATGCCTTGTTTTCATGATCAAAGCATAATTCATTCCCATGTTTGTTTGCTCTTTTTTTTTTTTTTTTTTTTTTTTTAAAATAAATGTGCCTTCCCATGAATATGAAACCCATGTTCTGCAGTACCTTTGCCTCCAACAGTCAGTCTACGTGATGCTGATGATTCTGCATACATACGTAAGATACACAAAATGATAAATTAGGATTACAATTTGACCAGTCACACATTATGACGATGAAAGAATACAAATGAATTAATATCTACACTCTTCCTTTCTCTCTGTCTGCCTCTCTCTCTCTCTCTCTCTCACACACACACACAAATTAAGAGAGAGAGAGAGAGAGGGAGAGGGGAGAGAGAGAGAGAGAGGAGCAAAAGAGCAAACTGTGCATTAAACAGCACTCTTCAGCAAGACTCTTTACAGTCTCCACACAAACACAAGGACTGCAACTCTTCTTTTTGCATTATCTACTCCTGCAAATGTTCCCATAGTCATCAATTTCAATGTCACTGGTGTCACTTTCAGGGCGGATATTTTGCACAAGCAGTACAAAGTCCATTTACATCGTAATTTTATTCAGAACAAGAGATATAAACGCCAAATGAAAATGATAATAATTATCAGCAAAGTGTTGATCAATGTGGAATGCATTTTCAAATAATATTCAACACAAAGCTGCATTTAGTATTACACACACACACACACACACACACACACACACAGAGGTATATATATATATATACACATACAAATTTGACAGTCAATGCCAGACAGTGACATACATGCACACAAACTGTTTTTTTTTTTCCTCTAATAAAAAGTATTCTCTCTCTCTCTCTCTCTCTCTCACACACACACACACACACACACACACACACACATGTACACACACACATGCGCAAACAATCACAACAAAAAAGAAAAGCATCAGAGCACAGCGAAAAATGACTTTCCAGCGCTTTCCACAGAAAGAGAAAATGGGTAAGGCCACACGACATCACCATTCTCCACAACTTCCATCTTGGCTTATCATAGCCCCGTACACCATGCACAGCCCTTTCAGGGCTATCACCACACCGAGAAACACACAATCAAACAAACAAAAACAACAATAAAAACAATGCACCTATCGCAAAATATGTGTACACAACATATTCTGAGAGATGTTGTTATTCATTAGCTGTCGGCCGTTGAAGTTTTGAAACTGCCAAAAAGTTTGCCGACTAGTGGACTACGGGTTGGAGATTTTATGAACAAATCGGTACACCTAAGAGTTTTAATCAGAGATGTCAGCCAAGACAGATAATCAGGTTCACAGGATTCAGGTTCATGACTTTCGTGAGTAACACAGCTGCAGGCCTAGCTGCGAACATCATCATGTTACGTGAGTAGCACCCTTGCTTCACCTGCAGCCCCCACTCTCCCAAAAAAACCGGGTGAATGTTTGGTATGGAGCGGTCAGGTGTGGGGAGCAACTGGAACTAAAGAGTCTGATGCTGCATCAACTTTGTATTTTGTGTGAATTCCTGTCGACTGACAGCTGAAGACGTGGAGAGGTGGTCCAGATCAAGGCATCAAAATGCTGAAAATGGCTTTAAACCAGATCGATTCAAAGTGAGGCGAATGCAGGCAGACACCGAAACCAATTTCAAGAATAATTCATTGTGAGACCGCCAAAAACAATGGCAAACAAGTTACAAGACAAAACACGACACGTTGCAAGCTCCTAGGTCTTCTTCAGGCAAGAGAAGCAACATTCAGGACAATGATAACAAAAACGAGCAGTCACTTATCTTCTCATAGAGTCATATTTGGTGAAAGATGGGCCTGGAATGAAGCATCACTGAAGACAAGAAGGCAAGTGACTGCTCGTTCTTGTTTTTGGCAGACTCACTGAGAATTATCTTTAAAATTTGTTTTCAACCTAGTAACCTGTGACATCAAAATCTCTAACATCTCTGAAGTGAAATTCATAACAATGGCAGCAAACCTAGAGAATGCTAGCCATTTTGTTCCGTTTATTACCCCCATAAGTCATCATTAAAGATAAAACATAATGGTGTGAGAAAAATCTAAACAAAAAATGCCATACTGAGTAAAAGACACTGCAGTTGGGACAGGTAGCGTTCACTACAGGCAGTGTTTACTGTTTCACTGCACGGTCACCACATCTCTCCTGTGCATAATCACAGACATGTGTGTAGGTATTTGTAGAGATACACACACACACACACACACACACACACACACACACACTTCCTTTTTCTTTCTCTCTTTCTCTCTCTCCTTTTTTTTTCCCCTTAACCCATCTCCCTCTCCTCTGCTCCAATACTACTGTTAACTTTTCACTCCTGTTCCTTTTCACCTACTGTTAACATTATCAACATTACAAATATTAATCTTCACCACCTTCTCCCTGCTCCAGTAGCACTATTAACTTTTACTCATTCACCATCTCCATTCCTTTCCACCTACTTACTTTTATCATTACTGCTCTCAGTAGCACTGTCATCACAACATCATTATCAGCACTATCATCATCACCTTCATTTTAAAAAAAAAAACAGCAAAGAATAATAAAAAAATACATAAATAAATAATAATAACAATAAAATAAAATTAAAAACAAACTAAAAAAAAAAAACACCACCACCACCTTCATAACTGTTACAATCGTTATATTTACTACTAATACTATCATTAATATAATAATTATTCTTTACAATATTTCTGACATTCCAGCTTACCACTTTCCTGCCTCCTGTAGCATCACTATCATTACTATATGGTTGCAATCACAATTATTATCAACACTATGAATATACATATCATAATTATTAATATACCTAATAGATTCCATCCTTCCCATAATTTATACCTTCTGTCTCCTCTTTGTTCTTCCTGTCCTCCCCTCCCCTCCTCCACTTGCCCCCCCCCCCCCCCTCCCCCACTCTTAGTATCAGTATTATTAGTATTTTTATCATTACTATTATCAATTTTGTTATTATTTTTTTAAATTTTATTGATCTCTTCTATCATAATAATTATAATTTTTCAAAAATTTATTTATTTATTATTATTATTATTATATATATTAAAAAAATATTTCTGTATCATGCTTTTTTTCAGTACCATTATAACTATTACCTTCACTATAGTTGGTAGCATTATCTTCATTAGTATGATTGTTAATATTGATATTACCATCACTACCATTAACATCACCATCGCTATCGCCACGAAGACTGTTACTACGGCAACCATGCTGTTTAAGAATCCTCTAACCCACTCTCCTTTCTCCCATTCTACAGCTGCTATTGCCATATTATTACCAAAAGTGGTAGTAATCCTGTCTTCATTCATTTTTTCAATATTTTGATCATCATTACCAATATTAGTATTCCTATCAGTAATATAATTATCATCATTACTACCTTAATTAACACATTATCTCCCCTCTGACAGCTGTTTTCATTCAATGCCTACCTTGCGCTGAAGTGATTGAAGATAAGTGATTGCTCATTCATTTTCGTTGTCCTAATTGTTTTGTATCTTGCCTGAAGAAGACCTATGAGGTCGAAACATGTCATGTTTTGTCTTGTCAGTCATTTGTCTTTTTTTTTTTTTGCGGTTCATTAACATTTATTTAAGATTTGTTAAAAGATATAAGAGCAAGTGTTACATGGCAACCCACACATGATACACTATGCCAAATGTCACTACACAACCCAGACTTGTTAGAACACATGAAGACTATGTGCTTCATCACTCAAACTTGTTAAAGTATATCAATGAAGAAAACGTCAACTAACAATCCAAACTCATTAATTAAACAAAACTGATCAAAGCATATTATTACAAAAAATATTTCCTGACAACAAAACCTTGTTACAATATAATCAAAATGAAGAAAATGTCACCTAACAAATCCATCTTCTGCAACCATTAAAAATGAAGAAAACTGTCATCTAACGACCCAAATTCATTATAAACATTAAAAAAAATGAAAATAAACTTTCACCCAGCAGAACTTGTTAAAACATTGCAAATGAAGACATGAACCTAACAACACAAACTTTTTAAAAACACAGGAACCCAGCACTTGTAAATGAAGAAAAAGACATGACCCCCATTAGTTAAAATGTACAAAGTGACATAAAATGACCCACAAACCAATACATTTAAACCTAAACATCTCAAGATTAGAATGGAAAGGAAAAAAATGGAGAAGCTGGGAAGAAGGGAGGAAGACAAAACAATGGGGGTTTGCATAATTTGCAGATATAACCTGCAACCTGCATTATATCACTAAAATTAACATTTGATCTGAAAACGACTATATTACAACAAGGCCTCAAATCAAGACAACATTAGACTGATGATATTATTCTAAGTTCAATTATTGAACACCAGCTTTAAACCTGATGATCATGCAAAACCAGGGCTAAAATTCAACGTCTACCAACTTGCTAGCCTGTTGACCCATCTGACCCTTCTAACGGTGCACCCATCTGCATCGTCCAAACCTCTTGAAAAACACGTCAAACATGTTTTCAATCTCATTTCATAAAAAAAAATATGGCTTGCTTTCATCAAAATCGGAATGGATTTAGAAGGAATTATTCATGTCATACCATGTTGTCGAGAAATGGTATTTAAACATAACAAATAATTCATACACTGGTGCAATTTTTGTCGATTCTGTGAAAACTTTTGACACTGCTGATCACAGTGTCCTCTTAAAAAAAAAAAAAAAAAAAAAAAAAAGTGTGTTTGGTTTAAACGATGATTCTGTAAAACGCATATCATCCTTTCATCTTAACAGAAGACAACACAGTTTTTCAAGATGGTACCTTATCTTCTCTTCTTTTGATCCAATATGGAGTGCCCCAGAGATCAATTCGGAGTCATACATTATTTTCAATTTATATTATAAATGACTTTCCCACTTCATTTGATATCCTCTCGTGAACTTTTTGCAGTGGACACTACCATTTACAATGAATATAGATAGCAGCTGAACCTGCTATAGGCTGAAAAGACTGAAACTACACTGTCAAGTTTCAGTCCATCTCTATGAGTGTTGTTCAATCTCCTGATCAAAGCTACTACAAAAGTCTACATCTTCAGGCCTGGCTGATGCTCCGATATTTTAAGAAAACAAGCACAGAGCACAGCTCCGTCATGCAGTGTGCGACCAGAATGGAATCTCCATCGCATTATTTTCATCCTCATTGACTATCACGAACAAATACATCAAATTCTGCAGCATTCAAATCCTGCTCTCATGGTGATCGTTTTCCGTATCCTCTCCATTATCTCAATCATATCCTCGTCCTTGGTAAGTCTGTGTCAAAGGTGCAGTATCCGCAAGGTCACAGACACTGATTTGGGAAGAAAACCTGGAGTCACGGTTTAGAGAGGAATTCTCGCTCGCACTATCTCTGGCCATTTTTTACTTCAGCAGAGGGATCTGTTCGATGGCGTCCTGCATGCATACACTAGATCAGAAAAGGCACCGCCTGACACCACTGATGTAGCTCCGCAGCAGTGCTGGGTCTGTTCTGGGGGATTGCCTCATGGAGTCCTGACACTGTTCTCTGTGGATTGTTGTGCTTGGGTTGCAACAGGACGATCTGGATGTGGCTGTGTCTGGGTGTTCAGAATGAGCGGCAGGAGGGATAATGCCGCAGGGGTGCATGGAAAAGAGACAGCTGCAAAGCAAAAATAAACAAACTAACAAACACCTCCCCCCTATCCCCCCAAAAAAAACAAAGGAAAAACAAAAAAGATGGTGAGAAATACAAGCCTGACACCATCTTTGTAACAATCCTGAGCTTGAGATCAGTCAGATTTACAGCACAAAGAACAAGCAGACCACATCTTTCTAACCTGTTTTCTTCATTTCATCATTTACTTCATAACTTTTTTTGTTGTTTGTTTGTTTGGATTTTGTTTTGCTTTCTCTCTAGTCATTTTGTTCTGTTTTTGAATCACTGTTCCATGAAGTCTCTAAATTTAAAAGAAAAAATTACTATACCGCCGAACGAAAAAGACAAACAAACTGCATGACAAAACAAGACGCATTTCGACCTCTTTGGTCTTCTTCTGTCAAGACAAACAACACTGAAGACAATGAAAACAAAGAACGAACAATCACTTACCTCCTCAAATTGAAGTGTGTCTTTACTGAACAAAGCATACTTTAAAAAAAAAAAAAAAAGAAAAGATATATAATATATATACGTTCGCATTTTAGTTCGCTAAATACATAATCATTTATATTAAATTAAAAGACAGAAAAGAAAAAGAGGGGCAGGGTCGCTCATAATCCATAAAATACAGTGCCCGCATCTGTGAATGTTTTAGTGCAGACATTGCACATGAAAGACGTCTGACCCGAGTACATGAGAGTGTGTGGCTTCAGAAGATGGGCCTGGGGAGAAGTCCTACAGCACATTTCACACATGAAGGATTTCTGCCCTGCATGGGTCATTTTATGCCTCTTCAGGCTGCCTGCTAGCGTGAAGGTCTTATTGCACACATCACACATAAACGGTTTCTCTCCAGTGTGGATCATCTTGTGCTTCTTTAGGTCCCCTGCGTGGGTGAAGCTCTTAGCGCACACATCACACACAAAGGGTTTGCGCCCGGTGTGTATCATCTTGTGCCTTTTCAGGTTGCCCTCCTCGGTGAAGGCTTTGTTGCAAACATCACAGACAAATGGTTTTTGGCCCGTGTGGGATGACCTTATGTCTCTTCAAGATGCTGGCCATGGTGAAGGTTTTGCTGCAGATCTCGCACATGAAAGGCTTCTCACCGGTGTGGATCATCTTGTGTTTGTTCAGCTCATCAGCACGTGTGAAGCCTTTGCTGCACACGTCACATATGAAGGGTCTGTAACCCGAGTGAATCATCTTGTGTTTCTTCAGGTTACTCGCTCGAGTGAAAATCATGCTGCACTCGTCACACATGAAGGATTTCTGACCCGAGTGGATCAGCTTGTGTGTCTTCAGGTTGCCGGCGTGGGTGAACGCCCGGCTACACACACATCGCACACGAAAGCCTTGAGGCCCGTGTGGATCACCTTGTGCGTCCTCAAGCTGGCCGACTGTGTGAAGCTCTTGCCGCATTCATCGCACATGAACGGTTTCTGCCCGGTGTGGATGATCTTGTGCTTCTTCAGGTCATCGATACGGGTGAACGCCCTGCTGCACACGTCGCACATGAAAGGTTTCTGACCTGTATGGATTAGCTGGTGCTTCTTCAGGTTGTTGGCCCGGGTGAAAGACTTGTTGCACACATCACAGATGAACGACTTGGGCCCTCTGCGGGCCCTCTTGCGAGCCTTGTTGACAGAGGCCTGTTTGAAGGTCTTCTTGCCCATGTCCAGCAGGGCAGACCTCACAACAGCTGACACAGGCATCCTGTCACTGCCGCCCTGCTGGCTCGGTCCTGGCATCTGACTGACGGCAGGTGATGGTTTCTGAGACTTCTGAAACAGCAAGGGATCACACAACACATGGCAGGTTTGATCTCACTCAAATGTATTATAAAGCCCATATAACTCACTCCTGAAAACCCTCAATTTTCAGCTGGTGCATTTCCAAGAATGTAGTGTATTTTGGGGGAAAAAAAAGGATGGACTTTACAAACAGCTTTAGTGCATCATACATGTGGACCACATAACAGTTGAGACACAGAGATGTCACACAGTGTCATGCAAATTTCATGTGGAGTAAAAAACTGAAATCACCTCTAACAAGTCCAGGTGGCATTTGAAATCATGGGAGGCACTGTACATCAAACATTCAGATAGCTAACCACAAAAGGCTTGCACTTTTCCATGTGTTTGATCATTTTCTTTTCTTAATCTTCAGTAATAAATGATTCTCTGCCTTGCACTTGCCATCACACCTTCTTCATTAACCCTCTTGTATTTGTTTCGCCTGTGTCCGGCTGCTCTGTTTGTCTCCCCCTGGTGTTCGTTACAGCCACAACCGGCCGCATGTGCCGTGTGTTACTTTCCCTCACACACTGTGGCCTTGTTTTAAATCAAGGCTGGCCAAAATAAATGGGCATCCCTGAGAGAGGTGTCCAATGAAATCTTAGCAGTAAGTAGTAAAGGGTGTGGGAAACGATTCATTCACACAGACAAGGGTCATGAACTTACCCTCATTCCACTGATTTCTCAAAAAATACAAATACTAGGAGCAGTTTGGGGCTGGAAAATGCAAATGCAAGAGGGTTAAAGCCTACAAATAGCAGTTATTCCGATTTGCAAGTTTGAACAACATCACTCCTTTTTCAATCATATTTTCAGTCACTGAAAGTACACTCATTTCAGTGGTAATCTGCATGCAACGTACCTCGGTTTTGTAAGAGTTCTCAGAACTGGTGACTGGAAAACAAACACACAGCTTTCTGCTTTGCGCTTGCCACCATAGCTGCTTCCATTAAAGCCAACAGGCCATTCTAACTGGTGTCCCACTATCAATCATTAGCTATACACACAGCAGCTAGTCATATTCCACTATCAATCATTAGCTGTACACACAACAGCTAGTCAGATTTGCGATAAGCTTTACCAACATCATCCTTTCTTTTTTTACCAGTCATATTAGAGGTAAATTTTGCCAACTGATCATGTCAATTTTGTATGAGTTCCCAGAACTAGCAATTGCAAAACAGACACATATGCTTAGTTTTTCCAAGTCAAAATCTGAACACAGGTTACCAAAAGGAACACACAGAAACACAAACACAAATGTACTCACATACACACACACAGAACACATGACACACACACTTACCTTCATCCAAAGGCATTGTGCTAAAGTTCAAATTCCAGTACCCACCCACAAATGTGATGTGCTAAGGTTTAAACTTTGGCAGAACACAGAATCTGTTGTTTTTTCATGCATATCAAGGGGAAATTGCTTGACCATTCAACTCTATCAGTTCTTTGTCTGAAACAAGAAGCACAGCTGGTTTCTATCTGACAGTGTTCTATTGAGATATGTGAAAGGCTGCCATATTTTGGTGAAGTGAATCCCCTATTTGGGGTTGGAACAGCTCAGTGGGTAGAGCGCTGGACTTGTGATCTTGGTGATCCTGAGGTTGCGGGTTTGAATCTCCACCAGGCAGTTTCAGCACTGGGGAATTTTCTGCTCAGAGCTAACATTGGTTCTGACTCCATTTCCCATACAGTCCTTCGAATGAAACTATAAACCGAGGTTCTGTGTGTGTGAACGCATGCATAACATCCTACACACATGTAAAAATCCCATCACCAACTTTCGGGAGAGAAGGCCAGTTTGGGCCGTTGATACGGATGACACGTTACACACAGCATGCACCTAGCATGAGAAATGGAAGGAATGAAGGAAGTAAGGAAACTGAATAAATGATACTGAGTGGATGACATAGGAAATGACCGAATGAAGCGCCAGCTGGCAGCTCTTCAGTCGGCACTACCCAGCTAGGCAGCCCATTGCGTCAAAAAGTGTCGATCGTAAAGCGCTTAGAGCTTGGTCTCTAGCCAAGGATAGGCACTATGTAAATATTCATAATAACAAAGGCAGTTCTCAATTCAAGACTTAACTGAACTTGTAACAGATCAAGGATCAAACACTGAACGTTTATAATGATTCAGGGAACATTAGTTTGATGGAAACATTGACTAATTTAAGACAGTCTGCTGAAGGACAGTACAATGACAAAAACATGTACTTCTGTACTTTTTCCATCCTAGAATTTAAAGACATGAGTTTAAAAAAAAAACTATTAAAAATCCATAAATCACACCTATGAAAACTCTGCCTGGACATATAAAAAATAAAGCATACTAAAATCTTAACTTTTCATACTTTGGTCATTTTGTTAAAGTTTGAAGGATTTCTGCGGTGTGGCCAAATTATGGTGTCAGCATTAAGTTAACCCTCAAACACTTTGTCTTCTGCAACAGCACAAATAAAGCTTATGAATGACAAGATGATCCTCTGTTATCAACCGTTGATATGAGCTGGGTGGATACAAGAGGATACAAGGCAGATTTTACATACAGAGAGATCATCATTAATGCCCACAATGTGTTCATTCTATTTTTCCATTTCTTTCATTTTGCACTGAAAATGAATATAGACATGCATGTGCACGAACACCCAAACACACCAGAATGGAACTCTTCACTGTCTGGTTTAGATTCTATTTTGCACAACTTGAAAAGAGGAGCCAGAATGATGTTTCAGTTCTCAGCAAAAATTAGAAATAGTGTGTGTGTGTGTGTGTGTGTGTGTGTGTGTGTGTGTGTGTGTGTGTGTTGTGTGTTTGTGTGTGTGTGGTGTGTGTGAGAGAGAGAGAGAGAGAGAGAGAGAGAGGGAGAGAGAGAGAGAATGTGTGTTTGCATGTGTGTGTGTGTGTGTGTGTGTGTGTGTGTGTGTGTGTGTGTGTGTGTGTGTGTGTGTGTGTGTGTGTGTGTGTGCACGCACGTGTGTGTGTACATGCACATGTGCATGCACGCGCACATGTGTGTGTGTGTGTGTGTGTGTGTGTGTGTGTGTGTGTGTGTGTGTGTGTGTGTGTGTGCGCACACGTGTGTGTGTATTCAAGTGTATGCAAGCTACCAAAATAGTTCTAACACATCATTTCAAATGCAGACTATTTACTGCACCAGAGTATTCTTAAACTCATTATCTTAATGACCATTTTAGCGTGTTCTACTGATTTTGCTTCCTGTCCTTTGGGCCCCAGATGTTGACCTACAATTACTAAAAAAACAGTACTCCAAGCTAGAGGCAAAAAACAAAAACAGTTCAGAAAATTGCGTCTTAGATCATGAAAATGACTAACCCATCGGTGAAACTGGAAAAAAAAAAGAGGAAAAACTAGGCCCCTGGCGGGGTTCACGGGCAGCGCCCCTGGTGGGGCAAAGCCCCCTGGCCTAAATTGATTTTTTGAAAAATTCAGACAGTTTTTGTGGCCTCTGGTGAAAGGAAATTTGGAACTGAGGCCTTGTTTGAAACACATATTTATTGCTTATATGACAGCTTCCCATACATGAAGTGGGTTTTGTGTGTGTGTGTGTGTGTGTGTGTGTGTGTGTGTGTGTGTGTGTGTGTGTGTGTGTGTGTGTCTGTGTGTGTGTATATGTGTGTGTGTGTGTGAAATACAGTACAGTGAAACCTCTCTATTTAAACCTTCCCTAATAAGACTTCCTCTCTAAAGTGACTCTAAATCATGTGACGGTTCCATCAAACTGTCTGTTAAATTACCTATCTTCTTAAAAAAAAAAAAAAAAAAAATCCATGTTTCATGTTAAAATCACAAATCTGTGCATTTCTTAGGTCTTAATAGAGTTTCCACTGTACTTCCAAAACTAACCCATCTTATTACATGGAAGAAATAGAACCTTCAGTTATTTTTCCCCCTCTTTTCCAGAAAACTAACCCTCATATTTATTTTTCTTTTATGTTTTTTTTTCTTTTCTTTAAATATTTTTTTTCATATTATTATGTCTCTCTCTCTCTCTGTGCCTTACATCCCATCTTTGTGTGTGTGTGTGCGCATCTTGTGTGTGTGTGTGTGCGCAGGTGTGCGTGTGTGTGTGTGTGTGTCGCTAGGGGGGGGGGGGGGGGGGGTGCTGGAGGGCTGCTGAAAAAGATTTTACTGAAATTCTTACCTTCATGCTTTTAATATGGTCCTGACTTCTAGCATGCTTTGCTAGCCGAGATTTTCCATTGGATCCATACTTGAGGTTCGAGTTGCACACACGGCAAAACGCTACACCAGGTTTGTTCATTTTCAAACACCAAAACACGATGTTGTGTCTTTCATCATCTATTTTGTTCAGCCAAGCCCATCGCCACTTATTAGTGAGGCAAGCATCGATCTCCTCAACTGAATCACCTTCTTTAAGATAGGACATTCTCACGGTTTCCAACGAACTCCAAACTCGAAATCTAGATTTCGGCAAATGGTGCTTTATCTTTGTTCCCTAAAATAAAGAGTACTTCCAATTCGGCACTTCTGTTTATGGTAAGATGCACTTGATACGCAATTTGCGCAATTTTAGAGACTGTTTTGAAAAACTTTTTTCCCCCCATATTTATGAAAAACGGAAAATTCCGTCTCAAAATAATTTCATGAAATGGATTCCGTCCTCAAACTGAAGAAGTTTCACCCATGTTAACCACACACACAATTTTACAATGCACTGTATGATTTACAAGCAGCACAACAAAAAAAACAAAAAAAAAACCAACTTACGTGTAAAGAAAGAGATGGAAAGTCATTGCCTTTGCCCCCGTCGGGATGTTGTGCATTTCTCCTCCTCCTCCTCAACTCTTTTCTTTCCTCATCCTGCGACAACTTTCAACACAGATAATCCCTTCATATATCTTCTTGTTCTACCTTGAAAAGTTATCAAGTAATGAAAAAAGCTATTTCTGGTTTAGAACTGTTATAAGCAAAGACCAATTAAAACAAAAAGCAAACAAACAAACTAAAAAATGGGTGAAAGAATGACAAAAAACAACAACAGCAACAGAAATCATTTCACTTATGGCAAAGGGCAAGTGTTGTGATGAGAATCGTTTATTATAACTGCGCTGAAACTAATCATGGACTCAAAAAAAATTCCATTCCAAAATTCAGGAAATCATTAGGAATGGACCTCGATAGAACCTTACCACCCAAATTACTGGACTGTTGTGACCGTGTTGAAATTAATCATGGGCTAAAAATATTCCAGTCTAAAAATTCTGGAAATCCACAGGTATCAACCTTAGCAGAACCTCTCCATCCAAATTATTAGACTCTTTTGCTTAACTTGTCTGAACTGATGAAAATAAAAAAAAAATCAACCAATACCTATCTCAATCTTCATACGGCTCGAATGATCTCATCATTTGTCATGTCATGTCTCAGCAGACATATTCTGCTAAATGAACAGCTAGTGTTCATCCTGGACAGTAGATACAAGTTTCATGATGTAACTGCCAGGTAACAACAAAACAGCTAATGCATCACAAATTGTGACAAATGTAAAGTGTAAAAGTATTTTCAGAACAGACAGGAGATTGCTCTACAAAGGCAGAAAAAGAGATGATGACAGTGAAGAGATACGAAAGTTAGAAAAAAAAATGGGGGGGGGGGGGGGGGGGGGGGGGGGGGGGGGAAGTGAAAGAGAGTCACAGAGAAGGGGAAGTTACTGGCACAAAAACTTCCAAACAGTGAGGTAGCTGTTTGTGCTGACATTAGTGACAATGCCCCCTGCGTCCCTGTGAGTTCTTCTTCTGCGATCGATTCCGTAGCTATTGATGTGTGTGTGTGTGTGTCCTGATTTATGCCCGAAATCTGCGCCGTAGCCAAGTGATAACGCCTCCTACATCCCTGTGAGTTCTTCTTCTGTGATCGATTCCATAGCTGTTGATGTCTGTGTGTGTGTGTCCTGATTTATACCCAAAATCTGCACCATAGCCAACACACTCCCTCTTTGACAGGTCGGATCAAGTTTTGGTGCATGAGCTTCTCCCTTTGTTCAAGACTAAAAAAGTTCTACCCTGTGAGCATGGGGTGTGTGTGTGTGTGTGTGGGGGGGGGGGGGGGGTAGTGGGGGATGTTCACTGGGATGTTCTTCCTCAGGGGAAAGAGCTTACAGTGCAGCTGTTGATTGCATGGTGCTCCTGTCGCAGGACATACTGGGTATTTCAGTGGAGATAACAGTGCCACCTGTTACCCCGCCCCCATCCTGCTAGGAACATGGCCATTTTCATCTAGGACGGCTTATTTGACCAGGCGAGCCCAACTTACATCGCAGCTGACCTTCATGTCTGGGGGGCATCCCCCTACACTTCACCTGGGGACCCACCTAGTCAGGGATGGTCGCCCCTGCTCCAGTCCTGTGAGTTCAATGAAGGGTGAATGGATGGAGGGTGTTGAGAAAGAAGATGGAAGGTGGGTGGGGGTGGGGAAGAAGGCATACGTATACTGAAGCATGGCATATGAATCGTTTATAAGACATGACACCTGATGATTAAGATGTTCACCCCGATCTTTCTTTGGTTTTTATGTTACCCCTTGAAAAATGACTTAAAGTCATGTTCTTCGAGAAATAAATGTATACATAAACATTCAATATACAGACCTGCAGCATCTTGAAAATGAGAAAGAGGGGCGGGGCAATGTTCCGTTGGGGGTCAGGGGGCAACACCCCCTGAACCTAAGGGTTTTTTTTAATGATTGGTGAGCAGAGAAGTACCCCAGAAAGCATAGAAATGCATGAATTTTTATCTTGTCATTAATGCATTCAACAACAAATTTCAAGTTAAAACTTTTACAATCAATCAGCCTTGCAGCATAAAATGATGACAAGCTGAAAAAAACCTACTGTGCATTCATTTTCAGGCTTATGATTTGTAAGTTTGAGACAAACACATATAGTGACATCGCACACTGAAGAAACAGAGAGGCAGGGACAGAGATAATGTAGATTTTAAGTGAATACCCAGTGATTGCATTTACTGGTAGCTATAAGTAAAATACTTCTTTCAAATAAAAGAATGTAAAAAAAAAAAAAAAAAAAAAAAGGCCATGGTCCGTGTGATTTTTCGTTTTCATGTGCTTAGTGAGCACACGAGCACCCTCAGAGCCCCCTCAGAGCTTAAAGCAATATTTGCTCTGCACAACGTGCAGAAAGCATAGTTTGCTCCTTTCACCGACTTGGCAAAACATGAATAAACACTACTGCGGTCCTCTTTCCATTTCTGATGGTGTTTTTTGTTTGCCTTTTCAGTCACAACATGATTGCTTTTGTCTAGTTGTTCTCCATCTTTAAAGGAAGTGATCACACTTTGGCTCTTTTTGACCAATCAAAATTCACCGATGTATTTCCATCGAGACAATAACCTTGATCGGTTATGCACACCCAGATAGTACTGTGCATATTCGCACAGTCTTGTACAGAAGAGAAAAAAAATAATTGCTTTAAGGCTCTCAAAATATCAGAGTTTTGATTATCGCAATTGGCGAGTGGGCTGATGCCCCAAAAAGTGGAGTTTACCCGACAAATTCGGGGTGAGTGGCAGGTCTGAATATAACTGAAGTACAAATATATTGGCAATTTTACCTCTACCGAGTCACTGGGCTCCTCCTCTGTGACAGGTACATATCGCCCATCGGCTCCACGCTCTCGGTTTAAGGCATGGTTATGACGAGACTCGTGCAGATATTTCTGTAATTAACAACATTTTGGAATCAATCAAACCAATCAATTATTGATAAGTCCCTTACAACTCGATTCACTAGAAGGGTCTTACTTTTGCTACTTAACAGGTCAAAACAGCTGTATTAACTGTTACTTGAAAACAAAGCGAAAAGAAAAGGAAACCTTACTTGTAAAGATGGTGAAAAAAGAACTATACACTAAGAGACTGAAATTTCATTGTCAGGTTAACCTTAGGTTGCACTGACTACACACACACATACACAGATACAGACACACACACACACATGCACACGCACATACACACACACACGCACACACACACGTACACACACAAACAACACACACACACACACACACACACACACATGCACGCACACACACACACACACACACCACACACACACACACACACACACACACACACACACACACACACACACACACACACACACACACACAGAAGAAACACTACCTGTCTCTCTTTGGCAATTTTCCCGCTGTTCTCTAGCCTCTTCTGGCTTCCCGTCGTTTCAGGATGCGGTGGTACTGTTTGGCATTGACATACAATGGCTTCTCACCTCCTCTGCTGTCTGCCCTCAAGATGGGCAGGTATCGCTGACGCACTGACACTGAGGCAGCGGAAGAGGAGAGAGGTGCGGCTGCCAGTGGGGGAAAGGAGCTATCGGCACTTCTGTGCCTGAGGTAGACGATTCACGAAGCCTCTGCTGTGACCATACAATGTGTCTATTGTCATTTAAATCTTAAAAGAAGTTTAAGTACAAGTGTCTATTGTCATTTAAATCTTAAGAAGTTTAAAGTACTTTATCCGCAAAACATGAACAAATGATTCACAAGACAAAACACAACACGTTACAACATCTTTGGTGTTCTTGAGGCGAGATAAACAACACTCAGGACAACAAAAAATAAAGAACGAGCAATCACTTATCTCAAAATTGGCGCAAGATGGGCATTGTCATTCAAGTGAAAACAAAGAAAGAAAGAGCATATCATGTACAAAATATATACATCTTTGGCGTAGGTAATCTCATTTGCTTAATGATAAATAAAACAGTAAAAAGGGTGGAGGATGATCACAAAACAGAAAAACGGAATTAGATAAACGTGTGGTGACTGAATGACAGATAATCTTATTTTGATATATATCATAAAACTGAAACATGAACAAAATCTATGGAATACCAAACTTTACACGCTGTGTGAGTATATATTACTGATAAAAAATTAAATTACAAAAACAATACAGACACACACTTTTCAAGCTGAAAATGCAGACATGAACAGTGAACATTCACAGACGCAAAACCTCTTTATCTCTTTATCATTCAAGTGTACTGGTTGATACAAATTATAAATGTTTGTCTGTACACTTCTTCACAGTGTCATCAAATACCTGAAGCAAACTAGAACACATATGCGAGATTTGCCACATCACACACACACCATCAATAAGTCCGCCACAAGATATTTTGATATGTCTCACAGACAGTGCACCTGGCTTATGTTGCATTGACTTTTTAACAGCTGAATGCACATGTATTGTTGTGAAGTAACAAATACTCCTGTTCCTATATTTTCTAATCTTAGAGCTGGTGGAAAATCTGTCATGACAAAGTTTCCTTTTTAACAGTCAACCTCAGTTAGACTTTGTGCTGAATAAGATCTAGTGAAGGAAAATTCAACATCCAGCTTCCTGGCATCAGTCATAAAATGCAAATGGCTGCCTGACAGTTACTTGGTTTCTAAAGCTATCATGATTTGAAGGAATCGCCAAATTGTGCACATTGTCTGTGATGTTTGTTTTGACTCCACTGAATTAAAACTCAGAAAACTTTTTCTTTGATGCTTGCTGAAGCTTCTTTACAAGAAAAATACAGTGACCTTAGATATATATGGAATTCCAGAAAAATTGTGAAGAAAACCCAAGAGCTGACACTTCTGCACGATGATTGACAATCTTTCACACCGATTTCCACTTACTGACATTATTTCACGGTAACCCTAACTTTACTGTGGCCTCTGACTGTTCCCCTGGGCGGTGGTCCTGCTTCATAAGACACGTCAGACTGAGGCTGGCCAACCTCTCCCCCCCATCGTCATCAGAAGAAACATCGTCGTCTTCTTCCTTGGTCTCCACATCGCCCTCACTGTTGCCTGTTTTGTCCACCGCTTGCTTACAGTGGATGCACAAGATGGACAGAGGCGTTCCACACGTCTTGCATGTTGTGCTGCCCGATGGGAACATTGCCCATGTGTCTTCATAGCTTCATCATGGAACAGAGAAAATTCATGCACTTAGCCCTTGTGAATGAAACAGCTGGCATTCTCTAAGGACACTTAAGACCTCAAAATACACACTTGATGTGTTAAAACCTAGTTCCAAAGTTAAGGGATTCTCCGGTATGAGTATTCAAAAGCATGTGGTTTGGTTGTGGCTTTATGCCTCATTTTCAAGTCTATAGGATCAACCTAAAATGCTAAGCTAACTAAGTCATATAAAATAATCTCAGTGTCAATTCTGCTACTCTTTATCAGACAGACTGAATGTATATGTACGTCCGCTATCAGCCTGACAACTTTGCATGAGCAGTTAGAGTAAATATTCCCAGGGAGTCACTATTTGGTCAAGATAAGTTGTCAGTGGCTAATGACTGACAACTAGCAAGAGCAGTTAGTGAATACTTTCATAGTGTCATTTACTGGTCATGGCATGTTGTCAAACTCTATGTCTGCTATCAGCCTAACAACTTAACTCTCTCCAGACAGACAGTCCTGTCTCTTGTTTTTCCCTGTGGATGGGCCATTTGTTTTGGTTAGTAAAAAAAATCACCAAAAGTACAAAACAAGGGATAATATGAACCTTCCGTTTGTAGCATTTCAATAACTTCAGGAATGCTAAAATGTTGCCGATGGGCTCGACTTTGCTCCAACACATTTGCAGAAGAAACTTGATTGAGACGCCATGTTTCACACTCTATGCAGATTAGTAAGTCATGTGGGTTGTAGTCAATCAGCAACTGACGCAAAGTAGGTGATGGGGCCACACGAAACCACTGGGCAGGCGAACAAACGAATGCTGACGATACTATTTATAGCTTGATGTGCTCTACTGATCACATTATCACTGCATTAAAATGCTGTCAAGGCCAAAATGTTGATAGCATTCATTCGTATGGAAGCATAACATCATTGGAAAACGCTATAGCTTCTGTCAGTGACGAGAGAGTTAACAAGAGCAATTTGTCAGCACTCCCATACTGTCACTCACTATCATGACAAGTTATTAGACTGTAAGTACACTTATCAGCCTGACAACTAAGCATGAGCTGTTTGTGAATACTCCTATAGCATCACTATCTGGTCATGACAAGCCGTCAGACTCTAAATCCGCAATGAGCTCATCATAAATCCAGAATTTTGCACTGTTAGAAAAAAGTAAATTCTAACTTTGTGTAAAAGAAAGACTATCATTTTGTGTAGTTTTAAGACAAGGTATGACAACTGCTTTCGAGTCATGAGCATGACAGCATTCTGTCAACACAGACACACAGTCACATACAGAATATCAGCACAGAGAAGCCAATACTGACTACTTGAGGAGGAAACAGGCAATCTCTTCATCCTCGCACAGGCCTCTCCGGGCGCCCACATCTTTCCAGTGAGCATAGGCAGGGGACTTAGCAAAGGAGGACAAAAACTCTTTCTTCACATCCCCTTTAGAAGATTCCACAGACCCGACGACGGTGAAAAGGGATGGATCAGGTTCCACCATCCTTCTTGGATACCTGCAAAGAAGATTGAAAATATATGTTGTTTCACGTCAGCTGACAGTGGAAGCCATATATACTGTATATACATATTAGGGCTTATTTTTTTAATGTGTGTCAAAAAAAAACAACAAAAAACAAAAAACATGACAATGCATTATCTAAACAAAAGAAAAAAATATATATATATCCCACCTCTGACACTTATGACTGAGAAAAGTTCCCATGAACAGTCCAACACCAAGTAACCACTAACCAGTGCCACAGGCTCAAGTGGGAAGACTGTAACCACACTACTGATGTTAGCACTATATTACACCTCTCATGCTAAAGTGCTAGATGAATAAAATCCTTATTCAGATTCAGAAACCAGGTTTGTCAGCAAATGCCATTCAAACCAGCTTCAGTTCTGCATGACCTCGTTATAATTAGCTTAGAATTACTAACTTAACAATAAAGATTCAATGGTTTGTTGGGTGGAGTTCAGTCTCAGTGAATGGTGGGCTTAAGTCTTTAATACGAAAAATTATTAAATACTGTTGTAAACATCTGAGTCTGCGTGTAAACAGGTCGAAGCAAAATCTGTATCTTACAAGCACACTTTCAAAAGGAGCAGGCAGAGTCAGTAAAGTGAAATTTACAGAAGTAGATTCGGAGAAAGATCTAACAACACCTAAGAGCAGCCGTCCTGTCAACACGACACGATATGGTCTCTTCGAGCAGGAATAGTACGAAATATGTGATCTTACGACGAATCTGACTAATTTGTATGGCCGTATTGCGGCTTCAGACGACGAAACAAGTTTAAATTCATGAACTGAAAGAGTAGATAGATTCCTCAATTTCCTCCATGAGAGAGAGAGAGAGAGAGAGAGAGAGAGAGAGAGAGAGAGAGAGAGAGAGAGATCTTTAATACGCAAGGATGAATATTTGAAGCCAAGGTCTAGTCTTACAATCTGTTTTTTGTCTTGCATACATTATTTCAACACATGTAACTCATTCTGACAATTCAACATAGCAACACTGTAATGTAACTCTACAATGACAAGCACACATTTCGTACAGAGAGAGAGAGAGAGAGAGAGAGAGAGAGAGAGAGAGAGAGAGAGAGGAGAGAGAGAGAGAGAGAGAGAGAGAGAGAATGAATTATTTGGTTTCGTTTCATAATATTTCGTTCGGTAGATAGACCGCACTGTTTGTTGCAGCCATGTTTGTAGATAGAGTGATCTAAACATCTTTGCAAGCGTGTGATGTCTTTTATAAACGAAAAAATGATGTTACCTTATTTAAAGCGGGAAACCGGACCAAATTTTCCGTCGGAAGGAGAGTTAGTAGCATAGCAGTTCCTTGAATGTTGCTTCGTTGTTTGACAAAATAGAATTGGGGTCAAGCAGAAGGATTAGTGCCGGAATGGTCAGTAATCTCAAAATTGAAAATGTGCGGTTTGAGCTCGGCACAGTGTTGAATGCCCGCGGATCTGGTCTGGTGCGTTCGGGTGTCAGTGATATCCGTTTGGTGAGTGATGATATGAATGTCAATGCTTTGTCATCAAGTGAGCGTAACAGAGCTTTGAAAGTCAGTGTGTGCAATAGCTTGCTCCATTCTCCTGAAGATAGCGGTGGAGGGTGTCCCGTTCTTGCCTAGGTCCAAATTCATTTTTGTACTGCAAGTCAGTTTATGCATGAGTCAAAATTCTTAGCTTCACTTTGAGCTGTAGACTTACCTTTACTTTTGGTTTTGGTTTTGTAATGAATCAGCTCAAAGATAAACGAAAAAAAAAAAAAAAAAAGGTGATCGCTGACACAATGCGAGACCGGAAGAAATGATGTGTGGTGCGGTAGTTCATTTATGCACAGAATTTTTACACGTTGGGTTATACTTCTACAAAATATGGTTTTGCAATGTATGAGAGTTAGACCTGACAATAGGTGTCAGTCTGCATGTGTTTGAAGGACAGCAGAGAAGTTAGAACACATAATTACTTGGGAGATGTTTACGTACGTGAATTCAAAGAAAAAAAGTATCAGAGTAAAACAAAATACAACAACAACAACAAACAACAACACACACACACACACACACACACACACACACACACACACACACACACACACAGAGTGTTTGCATATTTCTCTCATAATCAGGTAAGATTTTTACTTTTGGGGGAACAAAACATCAACTTTAGATCTAAGTAAATCAACTTTAGATCTGATGAAATGTTACTCTTCATTCTGTTATTTGTAAAATTCTCTTTTTTTAATTTTTGTATTACATCTCAGTTACATTTTGAATGCAATTATTAAAAAGAAAAATCATCTGTCTATCTATCTACCTATCTATCTATCAGATATAAAAGGGACACTGCTTGCTTTAGCTTAAAAGTTATGAAATTCTATACAGATTAGTGTTTCTAAAAAAAAAAAAAAAAATTTAAAAAAAAAGTTTTTTCCAAACTCATAAACAATGGTGAAAAAAAAGATAACATACGTGACTTGTACAGGTTGTAAATTATGTGCAAGTGGTTATGGCGTGTGCATTAATGATTATTAATGTATGATTTAAAATTTAGAAAGAGTGGGGGTTAGTTGCTGCCAAGGACATTGACAAACAAAGACACGAGCATTTCGACCTCTTGGGTCTTCAAGCAAAAAAAAAAAGATCACATTTAACATTTAGGACAGTACAAACAAAGAACGAAGAGAGACTTATCTGATGTCCATGTGGTGTGCTGTGAAGAATGGCCGACAGAAGGAAATGACAGAGGGTATTATGGAGAGGAAAAAAGGGGGGTTTGCGTGGAGGGAGGGGATGAGTGAGGCGATGGGGTTGTGTGGTTAGTTTAGTGGGGTGGTGTGGTATATGTGACGGTTATGGTTAAGATGGATTGATAATAATGCTAAGAGGGGGTGAGTTTGAGATAGATATATATATATATATTAAACAAACTTGACAAACAAAAAAATATATATATATATATATATATATATATACATATGTGTGTGTATATATATATATATATATATTTGGAAGGGATGGTAATAGTAATAATGATAGTGCTAGTAATTATAACAAATAAGTAGAAGAATAAAATGAGACTAACTGTAATAATAGGGGAGGGTGGTGAGGGTGGGGAGTAGGGTAGTGTGTGTGTGTGGGGGGGGGGGTGGGGGGGGGGGGGGGGGGGGTGGTGGGGGGGCGGGGGGGGGGGGGGGGGGTTGGGGGGGGGGGGGGGGGGGGGGGGGCAAGAGAGAAGGAGGGCTCATATATATCTCCATCCACTATGAGGTGGGGGGTGGGGGGGTGGGAGGTTCATACAAATAGTACTGTTGAAAAAGTAAACAAAGCTGTGGGATGATGTTTATTGTAACAGGTGCAATAATGTGTTGGCGTTAATGTGCAGATGTTGTTGAGAAGAGATAGCAATGCTCAATGAGAAACAGGGTGTTATGTGTTACACTCACACACACACACACACACACACACACACACACACACACACACACACACACACACACACAGGGACACACACACACACACACACACACACACACACACACACACACACACACACACACAAAACAAGAGAGGGAAGGGGGGGGGGGGGGGGGAGGGGGAGAGAGCCACATGTAAACAGTATTAATATAACTATTATGGGTGAGTTATGATAGTAATAATTGCCACACATATTCACACACGCACATATACATATATGTATATATATATGTGTGTGTGTGTGTGTGTATATATATATATATATATATATATATATATATATATAAATAGACACTCTTTCAAATGACAAGACCAAACAAGCAAGTTGTCATCTCACGACGTTTCGGCATTTGGCCTTCCTCAGGTCACGCTTTATTACTGTACTGACTCACGACGAATACATATATATAATATATATATATATATATATATATATATATATATATATATATATATATTAATTAAAAAAAAAAAAAAAAAAAAACATCCATTAATCAGTCACTGATGGGTGATGATCAAGTGAGATCAACAGCACCATAGGAAGATCTTCTTCTCCGTTTACTTAGGTAGAAATCCTGGAGGTACTGGTAAAGGCTGCAGCATGGTGAAGGCCCTCTAGTGGTCAGTAAAGTTTTGCACCCATTGGTGTGTTGGCAGGCCAGGTTTCCACTTATAGTGCCGCTGGGAATGTTCCGCTGTCACTGGGGCAGCATGGATGAATTGAAGGCTCACCAGTGTAGTGTATTGTGGAGAAAGTGATGTGACAGTCTGGAGTGCCCTGTTCTCAGTCCCACAATGATGGTCTTCTTCTTCGTTTAGGAGTCCTGGAGGTACTGATGGAGGCTGCTGTATGGTGAAGACCCTCCAGTGGTCAGTGAGGTTTTGCACTCATTGGTGAGTTGGCAGGCTAGGTTTCTAGTTTGGGTTTAGCTGGGAATGTTCCGCTGCTGTCTCTTGGGTTGTACTGCATTGATAGATTGATTTCTCACAGGTGTGGAATATAGTGGACCTGTGATGTTGAAGTCTGGAGAGCCCCCATCCTGGGTCTCACAATGTTCATTGGTCTGATCTGGGTATCTGGTAGCATGCATCCCTCTTGTTGAAGTCTGGGTGCTGCTCAAGTCATCCTCCTATTTGTCTCCTTGGAAATACTTCTGATTTATTCCAAGGAGGCTACCTTTTACAGTTGGGGCTGCTGTCCTCCTTCCTTTGTCAATTGGTCAGCTTCTTCATTTCCACAGTGAAGTATGAAGGTGTTCACTGGATGGGAGTATTTTCAGTGACTGATAAATGGTGATCATTTTAGATCAGTAGTACCATAGGATGATGATTATTATTGTATAAGTGGAAAAAAATGTAGTGGTGATGGAGCAATGGTGCAAGTTGGGGGTATAAAGGAAAATATCAATTACCTGTGGGTGATGCTCACTGGCATGTATGATTTTACCAGCACTTCATATGAATGAAAATAATTTTTGTTCACAAAGAGGTGGTGTGTAAAATCCTATGAACAGTCTCTTTTTTTTTTTTTGTTTC
The DNA here is from genome assembly GCA_016801955.1 of Conus betulinus. NCBI lineage: Eukaryota > Metazoa > Mollusca > Gastropoda > Neogastropoda > Conidae > Conus > Conus betulinus. Next base: position 26,699 of record JADBJO010010487.1, on the reverse strand, counting down.
CATTGAGTTCAGTTGTACATTTCTGCTTTGTTTTCATCATTTTGTATTGCTTGCTTTTTATTTCATGTATTCTGTTGACATAAAGTGTGTGTGTGTGTGTGTGTGTGTGTGTGTGTGTGTGTGTGTGTGTGTGCACGCACGCATTTGAGTTTTACTTTGTATGGTAAGAAGTTGAAATATGGATGCGCTTTTTTCCCCCAGAATGAAGGTTCAAAATATGGATTTTTTTTTCTCCCAGGTTAAAGATCCAACCACATCTTCAAGATATGAATCTCTTCCCCAGTTACCCAAATCAAAAGCCAGTATTGTAGTCAAAGCAAAAGTGGTAATGAAGAACAGTATTGAAAAATGTGATGTCATGAAAATTGATTCAACATGCATATGCATCACTGCATGTGTGTGTGTGTGTGTGCATTGTGTGTGTGCGTATATATGTGTGTGGAATCAGCTATGTAGTTTCTCATTTAGGCCTGTTCAAATGACTTGGGACCTTGTTTTGTGAAGTCACTGCTAACTGGCTATGAGAACTTGCGAAGGACAGTCAGAACAGACAATGGAGATCAAGGTTGGTGAGACATGTGGAGCAAGTTTCTCAGTGACACCAACTGCTGTGGCGAAATGGTTAGCGTCGCGGACTTCCAGCTGGGAGGTCGTAGGTTCATCAATTTCCATCAGTCATGTGGGATTTTTCTTCCCTGACTGGCTCCTAACCTGAGTTTAGTTTAATACGGGCTCAGTCGAGAAGACTGTGACCATACAGTTGAGTTTCTTCCACTTAATGGTTGTGTTTTGAGAGTGTTGCTCAAATTTCCTGACCAACACTGCAGGTGTCTGTATCTCTCAGGCCTGGTTGACACCGGGATATATTATGAAAGGGAGCGTAGAGTACAGCCTTGTCATGCAGTCTCAGACTGGAATGGAAATCCGTAGCATCATTTTCATCAACCTCATTCTCATTGATCGGCACAAAAAAATTTTTTTTAAAAGAGTCTCAAATTCTGTGGCCTTTAGTTTAATGCCCTGCTCTCATGGTGACCTCAGTTTCAATCTCCTCTCCACGTCTGTGGCCTTGTTTTGATTCTGTCAGGGTCACCAGTATTGGTGAGTCCATGGGGGCTGTTGTTCGATGGACATGGTGGTGCTGTCCAGAGGGAGAGCTCACTCACGCTGGCTCTGCGACTATAAACAATTATTGTCATCAGTAGGGGGCTTTGTAGGTGGTGTCCTGCGTGTGTGTGGGGATCAGAACAGGCACACTGAACACCACTGGTGTCTCCTCCAGTGGTTTGCCTCTTGATGACTTGATATTGACTGCTCCTTGTGGATTGACAGTGCCAGGGCTGCGGCAGGACAGATGGGTAGTGGCTGTGGATGGAGTGTCGGAATGAGCGGCGTGGGTGTACTGCCTCTGAGGTGGTGCAGAAAATTGGACAGCAAAGAATAAATGAAAAGTTTCTCAGTGACTGATTGAAGCCTTTTATTGTTTAAATACTTTAATACAATATGAGTTGAATTAAGATTGGTTTTTATCAGTCACCGTTTATGTCGGATTGTGTTTAGTAGGTAGGTTGGCTGTTTTTTGTTTGTTTGCTTGCTTTACAGAGAGATACGCATGGTCTTGTTGCAGTTGTCTGGTGAAGAGGCTGGAGTGGATGAGGAGTTGGACGTCTGTAGCTGCAGTTTTAACTGTCTTTTGTTTGGTGCCTGGAATGCATTTCATTCGGGATGTGAAGGGCTTTGCCTGAAGACACTCAAAGAGTTGTGAATAAAAGGAAATTAAGCTGTACTATTCTGTTCAGAGCTAATTATAGTCATTACTTGTTACATCGCATGTGACAGTAACTGTTCGCTAACAAAAATTAATTAATATGGAAAAAAAAAAAGGAATTTGTGACTTCCAATAAGTTCCATGCTTGTGCTACTTGATTGGCGACCTTGAAATTACATTAGTCACTACACATCATTGGACTGCACTGCTGTGTCCTTATATCAGTTTTGTGCTTTGTGCTGTGAGATGACCAACATTGAAATCATGCACAGGCCGATGTGCGTATTCAGGTACTGAAGTTCTGAAGTAAATGGTCGGAAGATATGAACAACTGTTTTTTTTTAACCAAGAAAAAAAAATCCTCAC
>JADBJO010010487.1:5000-15008 GCA_016801955.1 Conus betulinus | reverse complement strand
GGTGACCAAAGAGGCATTGCATGTAATAAGAAATGCAGGGGGCATAAGAGAAGAGATGTTTTAAAAAAAAGGATGTTGGAACCTTTTTTACATTGAGATAGAAGCAAATGCAATGAATCGATAAGAAAAGCCAAAAGAAGCTTGGAAAAGTAAATTGCTTATGACTGCGAAAGTACCCCCAAACGTTTCTAGGAGTATATTCAGGAGAGAACGAAAACAAATACAGAGATGAGTCCTCCACAGATGATAATGAATGAAACCAGATTCCAAAAAGGCTGAGACTAAACATTTTTTTCTCAATTGTTTTTAACCATAGAAAATACACGAACTTGCCAAATGTTTTAGCTTTTCTTCTTCAAATGGGCATTTCTATTTCAGACATTTAAGGTCCACCCCTAAGCTAGTAGCGGAAAAGCTATCCCAAACAAATGCAAATAAAGCTTAAGGGCCAGATGGTATTAGTCCAAAGGTCTTTAAAGAATTAAATGATGAATGTTCCATGCCTTTTGTGTGTGTTTTTGTAACAGTTCTAACCACAGAACTGGCATGATCCCAGAAAGTCACTGATGTCATGCTTAACATTAGAAAGGAAACAAAATCAGACTCTGGAAACTACTAAGGCCACATAGTTTGACTTGTATAGCCAGCAAATTTCTCTGTTGTTTAAGATTATGTCTTCCATACATCGGTCTCTACACAAAAAACGTCAGCGTGGTCTTAGAAGGAAAGGTCTTGCAAAAACTTGTTGGAAGTCCTGGAGGAATTTACAAACATGTTGGGTGATGGAACGTATCTTGATGACATATACTTGGATTTAGAAAAAGCTTTTGATTTAGTGTCCTTATGGAAGCTTACCTCTGCAAATGAATACCCACAGAATTTGTGGTATAATTCTAAACTGGACCAAAGCATTTTTTAAACGAAAGAAAGCAAAGCGTTTCAGTGGGTTCCGATAATCTGTGAAAGCAGATGTTAAATTACATAAAATTTATGTGTGTGTGTGTGTTTGTGATATTAAATTTTGATCGTCTTCTTTTTTAATGTTTAAACAGTCATACTTTTTGTGATATAATTTCTTGGTATTGAAATTTTGTTCTCTTTTATTTCATACTTGGTTCAATAGGGAATGTTATGTTTTTATAGTTAAAATGTTTGTATACAACTAGTCTGTTTCCAGTTTTCACACCCCCATGAATTATCTCTCTTCAGCCTCCCTCTTTCTCTCTCCACTTCAGACACCTTACTCAGCAGTAAATCTTTTATTCTTGATTTGTATTTAACTTTACAGGTTGTTTTTGAAGTTTAAGTAATTATACATTGTGCAGTACTATTTATTTTTTTTAATGGTTTTATTTTCTTTTTTATACTTTGAGCTTAACTCAGACGAGTCAGAGCGTTCTGTTTTACAGTTGGAGTGTTTATGTAAGTGTGGTGTTAATATTGCATGTGTGATCGTGGTTTGTGGTGGTGATGTGTGTCTGTGCTGTGTGTGTGTGTGTGTGTGTGTGTGTGTATGATTCTGTTTGGTGGGATGTGTGCGTGTGATTCTGTATTGGTGTGGAATGTGTGGTGGGGGATGGGAAAGGGGTGGTAGGATGTGTGCGTGCATGTGTTAATATTAAATATTAAAAATTGGCACTGTCTTCATCTGTCCGTGGGCAGGGGTGGTTGGGTCTGTGGGGTGTGCTCGACAGCTGAGGGTGGTGTTTTTTGCCGGTGAGCTCAGCAGTCATGAAATATGGGCTGGTACACCCATGGGGACGCTACTTTAAGGCTGTTATGAGTTGCATCCTGTAGTCTCATTTACCTCTGTTCAGGAGCAGTTATGTCCCTTGATATCTTAATGGAATGTCCTGCGCGTGCCTGTACCTATCGTCAACACAGCGCAGGGCTCCAAGGGTGGTACAGGACTGCTCTAAAGGCAGGTGAAGATGGTGCTTCTCTGGGTCCTCCCCAGCGCCTTCGGGTGTTTCTTTTTCTTCTCGTGTGCATGCATATGTTAATATTAAATACATGTACAGACTGATGCAAGATGGACAAACAAATGAACTGACAAGGAATGACTGAGCACAGTGGAAAGAGGGGAATATCTTTAATGATATACATGTTTGATATTTGTTGTAATTTGTGAATTTTGATGATGGCACCACAAACAAATTTTCCTTGTGTTCTGTTGGGACAAATAAAAAAAAGTGTGTATTGTGCAGCTAGGCCTACTGCTGTTCAGTCACTACAGACCCTGAATGAACCTGAATTCTGTGAACCTGATTCCTATCTTCACTTACATATGTCACAAGCCCACATATGCTATGCTGAGTTCTTGATAAAAAAAAAATCTTTGACCCATGGCCAAAGGGACGGTAACTTTTTCAGTCTTTAATAATTTTTTTTTGTGGTTGGCCGAGAGCTGAAGCCTTATTACATCTATGCATTATGGCTTTTGCTTACGATGTCAGTATTCTCGCTATGAATAGAAAGATCTAGGTAAAAACAAACAAAATTAGGAAATAGATCTGGGCAAGTTTTAGCATTTTTTCATTTTTAGCCTGAAGGCTAAATGTGATGAAAAGAATTTAATCTTTTTTTTTTTTAATTAAGAATATATCTGTTGACACAAAATGAAAAGCTATTCATCAAGATTTATCAGCTTAAATTGAAAAAAAATCTTTTCTGTGAAGTAGTATCACTGGATCATTGATCACATACATGTATCGTAAGTGTTTCTGGCAAGTGCATCCAGTTTTTGCTTTCTGCAGAGATTCTTTTTCTCTTCCCTCTTGCTTACCTTGTTGATGTAAAATTTATGCATTGTCTGATGCTTTGTCTCTTATATATACAACGCCAGACTGGCCTAAGTTTTTAACATGTTGGCACATCAAGATGACAGTTCTGATGTTTGTGTTATGAAACGAGTTTCATTATCAGACTGAGCAGTGAGTTTGACAATCCAGTCTGAGAGTGCAGTATGTAATGTAATGAATGCTATACGGTAATGAATTATTAGTAAAGATCATAATTGTGGAAGGATGCTGATTTACTGGGGGGAGAAACCCCCATTGTCTGAGTGCTTGATAGGAAGCATTGCCACTTGTATGACCAATATATTAGGTGACTAATACAGGGAAGCAAAGTCTTAGGAAGAAGAAAAGCAGGGATTTCAGCAGTGGACTTAAATTTTGCACTTTGTGTGTGTGTGTGTGCACACAACGCATGCTCGCGCTCATTTCCCTGTCACAATTTCTGAGCATGTTTGTGTATGCGTGGTTTGAGAAGAGTTGGGGAGATGAAGAGAGAAGAGGAGATGGAGCACTGAAATGTCCACAGCGTTTATTTATTTATTTATTTTTTTTTGCGTGCGCAATATTGTGCGGACACTCCCAGTATAGACAGGCAAGGATTAGGCCTATCTGCCCAATTAAAGGAGTGGAGTTTTGTGTGTAAGACTTTTTTATCCCGCCATTAAGGCAGCCATACTAAACTTCGCGGAAAACAGCGTTTATAGTTTCCATGCCTTTTGTAGATTTCTTCTTGAAACATCTTATGATCTATTTTCATGGTTTCCCAGCTTACATCGATTGGAGAGTGGCTAGGCATTAGTGTTCATTTTTTAAAAATATCGCTTATGGTTTTTTGTTCATCTGTGTACGTAGCTGTGGTCAGTTACTGTTAATTTTGGTGTTATTTGCAATTTTAATTTTGTGATGATGTTTCTTTTGTTTTGTTTTTTTTCATTATGTATTAACAAATTTGTTTAATATATATTTGTGTTTTACCTTTTATTAATGTTACTTGCCCTGTGATCTGTTTTCTTTTTACATATAGCTTTTAATTAATTTTCTCAGTTATTAAAACTTTTTCATTTGTTTTATTTGTTGATTTACTGAATTATTCTGATTTTTTTTTTTCAAACAAAATGTAAAGGATACTTAAATGATATTTTTACAAACTTGTTTTAATCTTTCTTTGTTCATTTTTCATGTTTACTGGGCCAGCATTGTTGCAGAACTGCTGCTGTTTCACCTAGCAATTTGTTTTCTTGCTGTACTTCTTCAACACATGATGAAGGTTGATTGCAACCATTGTGCTGTTAGTCTTAGGAACCACAGCAGCAGCAAAGCCATCAAGATGAAGTGAAGCGGGAAGGGGAGGTAAGAGATCAAGGTCCCATCCAGTAGCTTTTGGGAAGTCCCAAATTGTTGCTATGGGGAAAAAAATAAGGTGATTTTTCCAGAGGGGGAGGGGGGGGTGGGGGTGGGTGTGTTATTTAGATCTATAGGTATTCCAAAGCGATGTGTTTGAAGTTCATCCTGTCACTGACTGATTTTGCATGCAAATGTATTATGAGCATGACATGAATTCTTGTAGTTCTTGATCAAGTTGATTATTTGATTTTGCATTGTTCATACAAAATTCACTGTTGAATGAGTATTCAACTGAAGAAAAAAAATCGGGTGATTATGTGTGTGTGTGTGTGTGTGTGTGTGCACGTGCGCAGCTGCATATGAATCTGAATGTGAGCTGCATGTTTATGCATCTGTTTTTTGTGTTTGCATACCTCATCATGTGAAAACAAATCTAAATGAATGAATAGATCAAATAAAATTTTGAAAAAGCAAAAACTTTGTATTTGTTTTTGAGAAGGCAAAAGTAGTTGCAAACAATAACACGCATAATTAACCCATGTTTTTCCCTTCACACACACACACACACTTAGACTAAGTACAGCAGAGAAACAAGCACTCATGCTCATGTGTGTATTCACAGACACCCCTCTCTCTCTCTCTCTCTCTCTCTCTCTCTCACACACACACACACACACACACACACACACACACAAAACGCAGACGAAAAACAAACACAGGTGTAACAGTAAAACAGCTTATGTAATCTTTACAGACATGCATGCTTCCCACAGAAACCAGTGGATTTGACAATGAAACAGACTGCCAGGTTACTGCAAGACTGTAGGCAAGATGCAAATTAACACACACAAAACAAAGTATAAAAACTGGGCAGATTTGATACACAATACAATACAGACAGGTACTTTTGACAAATGTCGTCTGTCCAGTATGAATCGAATCACAGCCATTGGCAGAACCAGGCCATTTTCATTGTCCAGTATTTCACCAAACATGGAGGTTTCCTGGATGACTGAAAGTTTCTAACAACCAGCCATCATATTTCCTTATCATTCCCAGAGCCAGCAATCAATGTTGCCACCAACTAAATACCTCAGATTTTTCAACAATGCAGACAAAAACATCTGCTATGATCAACAAAAGAATCCCCTACAGACATGCTGCACTTCTATAGGGCTGGCATGACTGGGTCGGAAAGAGCAGCGGAAATTTCACTCCAACTCCTCCCTTCTTGCACACTGACAGTCTCTGGCCCCCAGGCATGTTTTGATAGAGACGAGGGCCAGGTGGCGTGGAGAAATGCCCTCGTCAAAGACGGGTACTAGGTCAGAGGTCAGGCCTTCTTCTGTCAGCCACTGCTGCCTGTCTCGCAGCACAGCCCACTCCAACACTGGCTGCATCATCACCTGTAGACACTGATCAGTACATCGTCACCTGTAGACACTGATCAGTACATCGTCACCTGTAGACGCTGATCAGTACATCGTCACCTGTAGACGCTGATCAGTACATCGTCACCTGTAGACGCTGATCAGTACATCGTCACCTGTAGACACTGATCAATACATCGTCACCTGTAGACACTGATCATTACCTGTAGACACTGATCAATACATCGTCACCTGTAGACACTGATCAATACATCGTCACCCTGTAGATGCTGATCATCACCTGTAGACACTGATCAATACATCGTCACCTGTAGATGCTGATCATTACCTGTAGACACTGATCAATACATCGTCACCTGTAGACACTGATCAATACATCGTCACCTGTAGACATTGATCAATACATCGTCACCTGTAGATGCTGATCATCACCTGTAGACATTGATCAATACATCGTCACCTGTAGATGCTGATCATTACCTGTAGACACTGATCAATACATCGTCACCTGTAGACACTGATCAATACATCGTCACCTGTAGACACTGATCAATACATCGTCACCTGTAGACACTGATCAACACCTGTAGACTCTGATCAATACATCGTCACCTGTAGACACTGATCAATACATCGTCACCTGTAGACACTGATCAATACATCGTCACCTGTAGACGCTGATCAATACATCGTCACCTGTAGACGCTGATCAATACATCATCACCTGTAGACACTGATCAATACATCGTCACATGTAGATGCTGATCAATACATCATCACCTGTAGACACTGATCAATACATTGTCACATGTAGACACTGAACAATACATCGTCACCTGTAGACGCTGATCAATACATCGTCACTTGTAGACGCTGATCAATACTTTGTCACCTGTAGACACTGATCAATACATTGTCACCTGTAGACACCGATCAATACATCATTGCCTATAGACACCGATCAATACATCATCACCTGTAGACACTGATCAATACATCGTCACCTGTAGACACTGATCAACACACTGTCACCTATAGACACCGATCAATACATTGTCACCTGTAGACACTGATCAATACATCATGCCTAAAGACACTGATCAATACATTGTCAGCCATAGACACTGATCAATACATTGTCACCTGTATATTCTGATCAGTTCCTTGTCACTGGTCGATACTGATCAATACATTGGCATCGTCACCTGTAGACACTGATCAATACATCGCCAGACACTGATCAATACACAGTCACCTGTAGACACTGATCAATACATTGTCACCTTAGACACTTATAAATACATCATCACCTGTAAGCGCTGATCAATACATCATCACCTGTAGACACTGATCAGTACATTGTCACCTTAGACACTGCAATACATCATCACCTGTAGACACTGATCAATAGATCATCACCTGTAGACACTGATCAATACATAAACACCTGTAGGCACAGATCAATACATCACTTGTAGACACTGATCAATACATTGTCACCTGTAGACACTGATCAATACATCATCACCTGTAGACACTGATCAATACATCATCACCTGTAGACACTTATCAATACATCAACACCTGTAGGCACAGATCAATACATCACTTGTAGACACTGATCAATACATTGTCACCTGTAGACACTGATCAATACATCGTCACCTGTTGACATCGATCAATACATTGTCACCTGTACATACTGATCAATACATCATTACCTGTAGACACTGATAAATAAATCGTCACTTGCAGACATTGATCAATACATCACATGTAGACATTGATCAATACATCATCACATGTAGACGCTGATCAATACATCACCACCTGTAGACAGTGATAAATACATCATCACCTGTAGCAGACACTGATCAATACATTGTCACCTGTTGACACTGATCAGTACATTGTCACCTGTAGACACTGATCAATACATTGTCACCTGTTGACACTGATCAATACATCAACACCTTAGGCACTGATCAATACATCAACACCTTAGACACTGATCAATACATCATCACCTTTAGACACTGACCAATAATTACTCGCATATACATATTGATCAATAATTATCACATGTAGAAATTGACTAATACATTAGCTCTTGAAACTGATCAATACATCATCAACTATAATTACTGATCAAAAGATCATCGCCTGCAGACACTGACTAGTACATTGTCACCTTTAGATACTGATCCTTCTCTTGACACCCATAGACACTGATTAATACATCATCACTTGTACACACACATCAGTATTCCTTCACATGTAAACACTGATCACATCATATGAACTGTACACACTGACCAGTATATTTCACTGTGTAAACACTGATCAATGCATCACCACCTGAAGACACTGACTAAAGCATCGTATAATAAAAATGGCGTCACTGTTCCGCTAATCAATACATCAACTGTTACATCTGCACATCAACACATAGATCAGTAAACTGTACCCTGTCAATACATCAACAGCCGTGGACACCTATTGATTACTACAGATCATTATTTTAAAGTATATTCACATACTACTGCTGACAAAAATGTGATCATCTGCAATCACAGACATGTAACAGAATCTGCAGAGATTAAAATACACACACTATTATCTGCCGTTAGTGATGTACACACAGTTACCAGTACTTCATGATTTGCTCACAAACACATACATATGCACCCATGCACGTGCACATACATGCACAGGCACACATGCACACACACACACACACACGAAGGGGCCAGAATAGCTCAGTGGTAGGGCGCCAGACTCGTAATCTTGGTTGCCTTGGGGTTGCAGGTTTGAAACTCCGCTGGGTGGTGTTGGTACAGGGGAATTTTTCCATTGGAGGTTACATTGGTTCTGATTCCAATTCCCATACACTCCTCCAAATGAGACTATAAACCAAGGTTCTGTATGTGAACGCACGCATGACATCTTGCACACACGTAAAATCCCATCACCAACTTTTGGAAGAGTTTGGCCGTTGGTATGGATGACATGTTACACATAGCATGCACCCTGTGTGAGAAATGGAAAGAATGAAGGAAGTAAGGAAACTGAGTGAACGATATTACTGAATGACACGGGAAATGACTGAATGAAGCGCCAGCTGGCAGCTCTTCAGTCGGCTCTAACCAGGTAGCAGTGGTGTAAATGAGTGTGGATTGTAAAGTGCTTAGAGCTTGGTCTCTAGCCGAGGATAGGTGCTATATAACTATTCATAATAACACACACATAGGTGCACTGGCAGATGACACAGACACAAACTCAAAAGTGTAGAGCAAATTGTTCATTATCCTCATTCTCATCGATCAGCATGAAAAAAAGAGCCTCAAATTCTGTGGCCCTTCATGCCCTGGTCTTATGGTGACCTCAGTTTCGACATCCTCTCCACATCTATGGCCTCAGTTTGTTTGATTCTGCCAAGGTCACTGCAATCGCAAGATCTTGGGGGCTGTCGTTGGGCAGACATGGTAGCTCCCCTCTAGAGGGAGAGCTAAAAATCACGCCAGCTCCGTGACTAAGCAATTATTGTTGTCAGTTGGGGGGCTTAGTAGGTGGTGTCCTGCGTATGTTAGAACAGGCGCCACTGAACACCACTGAAGTGACTCGGCAGCAGTGCAGTGTCTCCTCTGGTGGGCTGCCTCTTGACGACTTCACACTGACTGCTTCCTACGGATTGCCGGTGCCAGGGCTGCAGCAGGCTTGGCAGGGCTGTGGCTGTGGACGGGGGGTCAGAATGAGCAGCATGGGTGCAATACCACTGAGATGGCACAGAAGATGGAAATGCAAGAAAAAAAAAAAAAAAAAAAAAAAAACTCACAGTATAGGGCTCAATGTGCCGGAAGTGTTGCTTGTATTCCTCATGGAGCGTTGTCAGCCTGCTTTGTATTGCCTGTGCCTGTTCATCTGAAACACAGACCCTTGAAATTTGCCAAGGCTATTTTCAGCTGAGATGATTGAACACATTTGGATGATACTATCTCTTAACGTTTTCCGGATGACGTTTTTGTCCAGACAGACCTGATCATGCGGGTCACCTAAGACCCACACATTTTGTAGAGACTTATTGCTTATCCTATTCAGATCGTGTGGATCTTATAAGACCCACGCCTGATAAAGAGCGGTTCAGCAGCTTATATTCCTCACCCAATGGCGTGAGTCATGTGCACCCCATTAAAATGTATGGGTCCTTGGGGAACCGTGACTACTTAAGCTGATAATTGATTATGCCCATGCATGAAATTTCTGTGACCAATGGCTGTTATGATCGTTGAGGAACTCCTAAAATTTCGTGAGCATAGCTCTATCTATTCATAAGATATGTTTTTTAATGAGTCACTGGGTCATGGAAGAGCCAGGAAGCACGGTAAAGGTTAAAGGTAAAAAGAAACGGGTTGTTGTGCACAATTTCTGTCGCAGAAGGATTCGGTTTAAAACTGAAGCATGCTGTGCAATATGCT
>JADBJO010010486.1:62500-72459 GCA_016801955.1 Conus betulinus | reverse complement strand
ACGGCCTGGCGGGAAAAGCCGGGAGAGCAACAAGCACGAACGCCGGCGGCACCGAAGGGAAGGACAGAGGGGCAGGGTGCGGGCGCAGCAGCCGCCAACAAGGGGGGCGGGGGGGGCGAGCGGGGGGGACAGGCGCAAGGGACGGGGGGAAGGGGCGGGGGGGGGGAAGGCAGGGGGGCGAAGGGGGAGGCAGGGGGGGGGGGAAGGCGTGGCGAGGTGCGGGGCGTCGGCGCGGGGGGGGAAACCGCGGTCAGTCGAGAAGCAGCGGGCTGCCCCCACCCCACCCCCCCCCACGCCCATACACACAGCATGGGGGGACGATTATGAAAAATAGGGGGTTGTGGGGAGACGTGAAGAAATGATCTGACTGCCGAAGAGTCTGGCAGGCTGTTCCACCGCTGGGAGCTTGAAAAGGAAAGAAATCGTTCACCAGTAGTAGTCCGGAGCGAGTCGTCGTACAGCTATCGGCAGCACAGGAGCGTATTGTCGGGCAGGGTGTAGATTTTAAGGAGAGCATCCTCATGGGTTTGTCCTGAGTGGTTCGGCATAGAAGGTCATGCATTTGTAGTTAGCTGCGTTCGGCTGTAGACTCGAACGGCAACTGCGTCGGAGCGCGTTCCGATCGCTGAGGCGTGATGAAACGAAGCTTTCAGATCCAGCACGGGCAGGTTGTAGTGTCCGGAGGACAACATCACAATCGAGAGGAACTGTAATCCTCCCAGACACAAATCCTCCCCTGCCGCCCTAGCTCATACAGAGCGCCGCGTCGTAATATTGGAATCCTGGTTTGCGTGTCGATCTCCGCCGCCCGTTTCGGGTAAGGGGCGGAATTCCGTGTGTGAACGGACGCATGACATCTGCACACGCGTAACATCCCATCACCACTTTCGAAGAGAAGGCCAGCTTGGCCGTTGAGGAGTGACCGGTACTCATACATAGCCCCTGCGGGAAAATTGAAAATGCGGATTAATGAATGCCTGGTGAACGATATTGACTGGACGACAAGGGAAACGACTGAATGAAGCGCCAGCTGGAAGCTCCTTCAGTCGCAATACCTTTAGGGCCAGCCGTTGTGTAAACGAGTGTAGACGGCAAATCATTTGAGCGTGTCTCACCGGACAGGCTTATATAAGTACTGATATGATATATAATAATAATAATGTTTTGCAGAAGCTTTCCTCTTTTCCTGTCACTCTCTTGGACCGTAGACAGTTTCTGTATCTATTTATTCTGCCTCTCTACTATTTGTCTACCCTGTCAATTCGTCTGTCCTGTATTTCCGTCCTGCATACGTCTGTGCCGTGTTGAACATTGACACGTTGTTGGGCTGTGTTCATTCAGCGACTGAGGCTGGTTCAACATGTACACAGCGGTATTGCTGGGTCCCGATTAAGCGGACTGAGGCATGGTACCTTGGTACACCTGTATTCTGTGTCTCGTAAGCGACTGAGCAATGGTGCCTGTACACTGGCTGTATTGGCTGTCATTCAGCAGTGGTGGAACATTGTACACCTGTATTGGCTGTCCACATCAGCGCACTGGGCAAGTGGTCCACCATGACACTCTGTATTGGCCTGTGTGCCATTCAGCGAATCGCTGGCAGTGAATCAACAGTGTTACAAGCGGATTGGCTTGTTTATTGAGCGACTGGGCAGGGTAAACAGTGGTACACGCTGTATGGGCTGTGTCCGATCAGCCCGACTGGGCAGCGTGTCAACATTGTATCACGGCTGTACTGGCTGGTTATTGCAGCGAACTCTCGGGCTGACACCAGTCTGCCTTAAGAGAGTATCCAGTTAAAAAGGTCAATAGTTTAACTATATGTCACTTTTTCTATGGATTTTTTTTCTTTTCTTAGTTCTCTTTGTTGTTGTTGTTGTTGTTGTAGTTGTAATGTCAAGACGGGACCTTGTTTCCCCATGGAAGGAGTTTCACAGTCTTATAGAAGAGCATGTGCGGATGGGGCTGGACTATAAAAGAGACCAAACTCAAGATCCGTGCGTGTTTGTTTGTCAGATGATGCACTACGACCAGCCCAAGGGAAGCGCTACTCACCGCGCTGGCGACAGACCACAGCCTGCTGAGGGGACAGGAGCCCTAAACACAGAAAAACCGTATGTCTGACCTCCCCTGCTTGACTGGGTCGTGGGTGTGTGTGAGGTGGGTGTTGTGTTTTTTTTCACTCTATATAGTCAGAATGATTCGTTTACTACGGAGGAATATTTATAAAGGAAGAATCATGAAGGAAACCAATCACTATTATACACCAGCTCGTGAACCGTTAAGGCCTGATGGGAATAAATGAAGCATGCCAAACAAAACATGTTCACTGGTGATATCGCGGGGGCGTCTTCCGCCTTAAATGAGGAATCAAAACGGGTAAGCAAAAGGGAAGAAAATCTTACGTTTTTTTTGTCTTGTTTTTGTTTTTGGTTTATGTTATACTAGTTGCAGTAAATTTAGCAAAGCAAATGGAGGCAATAAGCAAAAGGAAGACAGTATGCTGTGAATCTATTCGCGCAGTCATTCGCCCGACAGGTAAATTTAGCATGCAAACGGAAACAACACACTATTTATCGCATAGTGATACAGTTCCCTATGATTGTATACGGGGTTAATACACGGGATCATTTTGCTATTACCAATGCCTAGTTTTGCGCATGCTCCGATTTAATCGACATCAAGAGAGTAATCATAACCCCCTGTTTTATAGTGAACATTGAGGTAGTTTGTTAACAGGAACATGAGAAAGTCACACAACTATTTACAAAGGTCGAGAGAAAACCTCCACTCGCGGGGATCCGAGACAACTATCCCCTACAAGATTCCAAGGTTTTTTTTTGTTGCTGTCTTCACACCTAGAATCTCTCATTCCAGATACTCACAATATACCTCTCCTCCACTATAATTTCTTTCATTTTCATTTATGCGTATATGCCTAGTAGCGCGCGGCCCAGAGCCTTTGTAAACCCAGACCCGATTTTAATCATGAGAAATCTGTGGTATTATAAAACTGATAAACACAAACAATATGAGAGAGAGATATGACAGACAGACAGACAGACAGACAGGGACATAGAGTAAACTGGTTTCCTTTATTATATTCCAGATCGACATTACCCGGGTGAGAGAAACTCATCGTCATTGACTCTTCAGGAGTTATGTGATATACACAATGTTTCGATGTCTCCTCTGCTCGTTATTTACGTAATAAAGACATATAACAACTGTAACAGAAAATAAAAAGAATAGTAGGTAGTAGCGCAGTGGTATTCATTTCATCGCACGTCTTTACAAAAGTATTGTTATGAGAGAGAGAGAGAGAGAGATATGCGTGTGTGCGTGTGCGCGTGCGTGTATATTCAAGTTTTAAAAAGCTTTGGGGGGATGTGTACGTATAATTTACAAGAAAACCGCCAAAATCGTATTAAATCGATGCCCAACCAGACTATACATGTCAAACGAGAGATAACTTAAAGCAAGATCAGGATCAGAAAAAAAATATGTCATTACAGAAATGCCTGATAACCATGGTAGGTGTGTCCTAAGGAGGCACGCATTTAACACAAACTTGGATGTCTTGATTTGTTTGTTTTGCCCCTATACATTTTGTTGAACGCATTAGATTAACAAAATTGATAATGATGATAGCTGCACGAAACCAACCATCACGGGATTGACCGTTAACGCTGTAATAATATGATATCCTCAGCAAAGGACCACTTCCGTATTCCATGGATGGAATGAGAGCTACAGCCGAACGCCCCAAGTTCTTGTTTCGGTGGGCTGGGGATAAACGGGAGGTGTATTTCGATGTTGCCCAGTACGCAAAAGACTCACTATACAAGGGAGGCAATTTTAATGATTGGATTCACATGCCACCTGGTGTCATTGTCTTAATCAGCGAACCGTTGCCCAGTGCCAGCGCATCGATCTTTGTTTCAGTGATGCAACGTACTCATAGTGCCACCCATGACAATGGCGATATTCTGTAATGCCATGGATCGATACGGACAAAAACGGTGCTTGAAAGAGGCGAACGTGGGTGAACGAGAGAGAAAGACAATGTGTGTGTGTGTGTGTGTGTGTGTGGGTTGTGTGTGTTTGTGTGTGTGTGTGTTTGTGTGAAGTGAGACTGGGAGGGAGTAAGAGGATGGGGGAGATGGCGATAGAGAGGGGGGGGGGAACAGAGCGTGGTCCTATAAGTGTTGTCTCCGACTAAGTTTGGAAATGGATTAAAATCAGAAAGTGCTTATTGATCTTCTTTTCACGGCGGAGAATTAGCTGCATAATCATCATCATCATACCAATAACGACAACAACAACACAACAACAATATAATAATAATAATAATAGGGAAAAAGAAAGAAGAAGTTTAAGGTATGATAACATTGCGTAAAGCCGCCGACTGTAACGGCCATATGCAGGCTGTCACCGCTTTGAATCAACATCATCCTTTCATTCACACAAACTCTTTTAAGATGTGTCTTCTAAAAACCCATCTGAAATTTTGTTTTGTTAAAAAAAAATAATAAAATAAAAATTTAAAAAAATGTCCACTATGAAAATCGCAGATCCCCGAAAAATGTTAATCTCTTTCAAGCACTCAGAGATCACCATCAGATGGAACATCTCTGAACAAAGCTTTCATAGGATCCGCTGTAAAATGGTTGTGTCTCACATTAGGCATCCCAACACTCTAAAAGAATATCTTTCATTGTGAGTGCGCATGACAGGGAATGCTCCGTGAAGCTTCTTCACTCTTTAAAAGTGTGAATGAGTGAAATAACGAATGGTCGGTGTGTACCGGCATAGAACCGCTTCTTCTTTGCGACCACCAACGTAGATGATAGGAACTCCTTTAGGTTTTGGACGGATCTGAAGAGTTTGTTATCCGTTCTGTGTATTCAGTTCTCCTGCAGATAGGTCTCTAACATATTATTATCATTTGATTTTAGATCTGTGTAGGGAAATAGTTATGTTAGACAGTTTTCCTGTTGTGGCACTCTTGGCCAAACGATAGCCATTTCATTCCAGAAGAAGACAAACAACAATAGTAATGTAAATAATCTATCAATATATGATAATAGTAATATGAACAACAACGACAATAGCAATGACTGTTATCCGAAACGGAAGAGTAACAACAAAAACAAAACGACACAACCTCTTCATTTAGGTCATAGGGTCACGTTAGCGAACCTTCAATTGTGACGCGGGCAACAGTCTGGGGCGTTATTTTGTTTCGTGCATTTTGTTTGTCTGTTCATTGTAACGTCTGGAGAAACTACCTGAGGTGGAAAATTCGCTTGTTTGTTTCGTTATTGTGTGTATCATCATCAAGCGTTACTTTGCATCTGGTTTTGTCCATTAATTTTCTCTTATTTTCTGTTGTTGTAGGCAATACCACTGCAGTGTGTTTTAAAAACACAAACCTCCATCTGACAGTTTACTTTGGTATTGTTCACACAGATTCCCTGACCATCCAAGCACGCGCTACGGTCAAGGTGACCTTGGACAGAAAACTGTGAGTGACATTCATACACATAATATGTTGTTTGTGTGTTTTTGCTTTTTTCCTTTTTTTTTTTCAGAAGAATCACCGCCTTTCATCATTCTACGCTCTCTAATAAACACCCCTCCCTTTTAGAATCCCCAGGAATAGGGGAACCAGTCCCCCTCCCCCCCCCCCCCCCCTCCCCCCCCGAAACTGAAGCAGGGCCGAGTCTTCTCTGGTGGGTTGCCTTGGTGACGACGACGTGATTTGGATCGCTCACCGAGGTTATCCGAGGCCTGGGTATGGGCCGACAGAGCAAGACAGTACTGAATCTGGATGTGGCTATGCACAGAGAATGGCCGGAAAGAGCGGCTTGGAAGTAATGCCACTAAGCAGACGTGAAGAACAGAGCAAAAAAAAAAAAAGAGAAGAGAAAAAAAGAAAAAGAAAGAAGAAAAAAAAAGAAAGAAAAGAAAAGAAAAATTGGAGAGAAAAAAAGCAGTGAAATAAAGATTTAATTGCAAAGTGTGAGGCGACTGCAGGCGAAAATCTACACAAATTTGAAAAATAATTCATAAGGCTCCGGCCCCCCAAAAACGTAGAACAAACAAATGACAAACACAACGGCGTTTCGACCTCTTAGGTCTTCTTCAGGCATAACACAACATTCAGGGCAACGAAAATGAAGCATCAAAGAAGACCTTTCCGGTAAAAGAAGACTCCACTGTGTTGCGACCATATCAGCTTCCAGAAAATATCGTAGTGAAATAGGTAAAAGAAGACTCCACTCTATGCGACCGGGTATGCGCTCCTAGAAGATACAGTGAAAATAGGCAGAAGAAGACTCCACTCTGCGCGAGCATATTAGCTTGCAGAAGATATCATAGTGAAAATAAGTTACCTCTCCTTGAAAGCCAATGAATGATCACACACACACACACACACACACACACACACACACACACACACACACACACACACACACCCTAACTTTTCACAACACTTAGATCTTTCCCCGGGAAAATATTGGTTTTTCCTAACTACCACTTTTTGACATGAAAGTAAAACATAGTTTTCTGTCCTAATTATCTGTGTTAACTGAAACGCACTTCTGAGGGTAATATGTCCAGCAAAAGATCAGTTTTTTTAAGTTTTATCCTTGAACAGTTTCATGTTTTCATGTGAAAATGGCTGCTTTCCCCAGAGACGATTATGTGTTTTCACGGGGAAATTAGTGGATTCAAGGGACACTACTCTTTGTAGTTACCAGGAATATAACTCTTTGTAATGTTGTATGCTCCCATACCTCCCATTTTGACGACTTAGATATTTCCAGAATATTTTCTATTTTCTGTGCATGCAATCACATTAATCCCCCCCCCCCCCTCCCCTCTCCCTCCTCACTCCTCCTCCCCACCCCTTCCCCGGCGACACCCCACTTCCCTCCTCTGTTCCACCCCCATCAACTCGGACCCCAGTACTCTAAAACTCCTGGTCCGTTTACCCTGCTGTTCCACCCCCATCAACTCGGACCCCAGTACTCTAAAACTCCTGTTCTCATTTCCCAGGGATTGTCGTTCAAATATCCCACTGTGTGTAATTTCTTAGGAAGGAAGGTGGCAGAGTGGTTAAGACGTTCGCCGCCCAATCCAACGTGTGAGAAGTGCGTGGGTTCGAGCCCTGCCTTTCTCGCCCTTTCTTTCCCAGTTTGAAAGACAAATCGAACCGAACGTCAAGTCCATCGGATGGGGACTATAAGCGGTCTCGGACCCGTGTGCCTTCCTGGCCCCCTGCACACGTTAAAGAACCCACGGCAGTTGAAAATCGAAAGAGCAGAGGGGTTCCCCGCTGCCCTGGCAAAATTGAATGTAGATTAAAGATAACCGCCTGGTATTTCTTACCAAGCCACAAAAATTGTCACTTACTGTTATCGTGTGCCACCGTGTACCGGTGGGAAATGGAGGACACGCATAAACATCGCATGCATCCTATGTGAGAAACTGGACGGATAAATGAAAATGAGTGACTGATAATTGAATGGTACGGGAAGCGCCAGTAGGCTGCTCTTCGGCCGGCTCTACCTGGGTAGGCAGCCCGTTGAGTGAGTGAGGTAGTGTGTTTATTTGTAAAGCGCTTAGAGCTTGGCCTGTGACCGAGGATAGGCGCTATATAAAGACCCAGTATAATATTATAATAATATAATACATTTGTGTGGATAGATGTTCGTCACTTTTTTTAGTTTTCTGTGTGCGGACTGATCCCCTACACACCACCATTGGCACCAAAAACACCAAATAGTATAGCAACGGTGATGGGTGTATATTATAATGCAAAAAACTCTTGTGTATCTGGTCTACGGCCGACGAATAAAACCCGCCTGAAGCGGGATTTGAAACCAAGGATCCTTCGTCACGGATTGTCAATGAGAGAAACAGCCCATTTGATAGCATACATCTGCTTTGTATCTCTTTGTCTGTTCGTTCGTCTCTCCTTCTCACTCTTTCTCTTTCTCCGCTCTCTCTCTCTCTCTCTCTCTCTCCTCTCTCTTAGACGTGAAAATCGCTTCTGGCGAGTCCAAGGCTGTCAACGACGGAAATCATAGTGATTGTGGCTAGGCGCGTTGATATGTTTGACAGTCTCATTCAAATGAATTTAATATCGTCCGTAATCTGGTTTTCTCATCGCGATGTTGTATTCTAGCATATGTTACGTGTGTTTATTCTTTGATAGTTTGTGTACAGCCCCCATCCCACTAAATCCTCCCCTTTGAGAATGGCTTTGCAAGCTTAACTCAATAATTCATTCATTCATTCTCTGTGTGTGTGTGTGTATACATGCAGACTGTGCGTGCATGCGTACAATGTGTGCGTGCGTGCGCGCGAGCGTGGATATGTGTGTGTGTGTGTGTTTTGTGTGCGCGCGCGTGCGTTCACGCGCGTGAGCGCGTACGTGTGTATATGTGTTTGTGCGCCGTGCATGCATGTTTGTGCATGAGAGAGAGAAGACAGAGAGAGAGAGAGTACTTCCTTAGCACTACTTGACGTGATCTTGCCTCTCGTAGAAAACAACAGAGGACAGTAAATGGATAAAGAAGAAAAAAAACACACGAAGGTGCTGGGGAGGACCCAGAGAAGCACTGCCTTCACCTGCCTTTAGAGCAGTCCTGTTACCACCCTTGGAGGCCTGCGCTGTGTTGGCGATGGGTACAGGCACGCGCAGGACACGTCATTAAGATATCAAGGGACATAACCCGCTCCTGAACAGAGGTAATCAGACTACAGGATGCAACCTCACAACAGCCTTAAAAACAGCATCCCCATGGGTGTACCAGCCCGTATTCATGACTGCAGAGCCCACCGGCGAAAAACACCACCATCCAGCTGTGGAGCACACCCCACAGACCCAACCACCCCCTCCCACAGACAGATGAAGACAGTGCCACTCCAGACACAGCCAACCTTTCGCCATACGGTCTTACGTGCCCTCAAGACAGAATCCAAAGTTGTAGTCTTTCACACTGACAATGGATAAAGCAGTGAATGTTAGTGTCAAAGTGAGATGACTGCAGGCGGAAGCTGAAACAAATTTCAAGAATAACTCGTAATGAGTCCGCCCAAAACACAAGGACAAACAAAGCTACAAGACAAAACGCGACGCGTTTCGACTTCTTAGGTCTTCCTCAGGCAAGATATACAATATTCAGGACAATGAAAACGAAGAACGAGCCTCATACTCGGCGCGCAATGGACGTTGAAGGTTTGCAACGCCCATCTTGCGCTGACTAAGAATCATTCTTAAAATTAATGGCAAAAAAAAAAGACACAATATTGGTCAACAATGGATGAAAACACTGTCTCTGTTTTTTCAGACCCCACCGGATGATGACACAAGATGTCTTCCACAACCTGACGGCACAGACACTGGAGACGAAACCGGTAACCGCTGTGAATGAGTTAATGATAATAACAGTGATGATTATAATGATTTTTCATTGTGAAGGTGAAAATCATTATCATAATGATGATGTTTGAGGAGGAGGAGGAGGAGGATGTTGGATGATGATGATGATGGTGATGATGATGTGATTATGATGATGATGATGATGATGATGATGATGATGGTGATGACGGGGTGATGATGTTGTTGATGATGATGATGATGACGACGACGACGAATGCTCCCATTCGTGGGGTCAGATGTTTTCGGTTTGAAAACCCTCTGTATCCACCCAGCAGTAAACAGAAACTTGATTCAGTTCAGGGAAGTTAATGGCCGGCGGAAGGAGGGGGAAGGGGTCTGCCTTCCATCATGCCGTGCCAGAGAAACATCGACCCTTGTTAGCTTACTGCCCGCGCGGCGTGTAAATAGTCCATCAAGACTTAAATCAAACAAAAAAAAAAACCTTTCCTGATGATGTAATGATGATGATAATAATGATAATAATGATGATGATGGTGATGAT
>JADBJO010010486.1:40000-60000 GCA_016801955.1 Conus betulinus | reverse complement strand
TCAAGACAAATCGTGTTGTTTCTGTTAGCCTCATCAACCAACATGGGCCATCTCGTCAGAGCTGTCATCTTGTAAACATGTGCAGTGAATACAGACTAAAAGTGTATGTTACATATAAAACTGAAAATTATAAAATTGCAAGCCAAATTGAAAAATGCAAAAAAAAAAAATACGTGGACATCATAGAGTATATCCACCCATCCATCCACCACCCACACCACACCACACAGATAAGAGAGAGAGTTGTGACAATTTGTGCAGCAGTGATTTAAGAAAAAAAAAAGAGAGATACACGTGCACAGGTTGTCGCAATTGTGACATTTTGTGCAAATTTGTGGAAATTGTGACAATGGTGCAGTGAATAACTGCACAAAATGTCATTGTGACATTTTGTGCAGTGGTGACATTTTGTGCGGTAACAGACTGACGTAGGCCGCACTCACACGTAGCTATAAACGAAGGAGCTTCAATATTGCCGAGATACGTGTTTTCCGCACACGCCGTTACTCACTCCCAACAAACATACCTGTATTGCTACTACCGCCACTACACATGTTTTAGAATACAAATGGTTAGTTCACTACAGTCATCGTTGACATGTTTTAACTGAAAAATATTCCGTGTGGTCGAATTTATAGGTGTATCTGCTTTAGCATCAACACACACACACACACACACACACACACACACACACACACCACCACCACCACCACCACCCACACCACCAACAACAACAACAACACAAAAAAAAAAATAGCCTTGGCAACACCAAACATCAAAAATGCCATTTTGTTATGGAGAACAAGGGAGACAATCACATAAGACTGAAACAGGAAACGATAACCCAAAACTGATTCCGAATCTCATCGCACCCACTCTCCGCTATCAATTCTTTTGTGAAGCTTTAAAAGATACATGTGTCGGCTGGCTTAGTGTGCTAGGTGATCCTGAATGACTAGC
Organism: Conus betulinus; assembly: GCA_016801955.1. Lineage (NCBI taxonomy): Eukaryota > Metazoa > Mollusca > Gastropoda > Neogastropoda > Conidae > Conus > Conus betulinus. Next base: position 59,040 of record JADBJO010010486.1, on the reverse strand, counting down.
GTAGGCATAAGGCCATTGATCTTACGAGAAAGATAATGACTTACTGTTTTTTCGTCTACAAAAATTCTCTTTGCAGACAACGAAAACAGATCGATCTGTGTCAACGATTTAAGAGACATCCTTCATCGCCTCCACCACGAAGATTATGTTCAGTTCGTCAACAGTCAGCTGGGCGCCCCTTGTCCTCCCATCAACAACACGTCATGCCAAGATCAGCGTCGTGTCCTAATTGACGTCGTGGCGCGACTGGGAGACGTGACGTCACAGGAGCTGTTGATGACGCACGTGCTGACCAAAGAGCCGGGGGTGTCGGAGGAGCTGCGCCGAGTGTTCATCCACTGTGTGGCCATGGAGAACCCCACTGAGGTAAGGCAGTGTCGCTTATAGCCCAGCCGACCGCAAAGGTCGTATCAGGGCTGTCACCGCGTTGAAGTCAACTCATAAGTCATTATTTAAAACACACACACACACACACACACACACGGAAGTTTTGTTTAAAATTTTTGTGCTGTCAAATGTTTGTTTTCACATCATGCAAGTCCCAGCACTCTAAAAGCCTGTTTCACTGTGAGTGGAACATGACATGGATGCACCGCGGAGCTTCGTCAGCTTTCAAAAGATAAGAATGGGTGTAAAAGGAATGGCCTGCATGCAAACGGCACAAGACTGTTCCTTCTTAATGGCCGCCTCGAGAACACGACAAAAACTCTTTGTCAATTTGACAGACTTTAAAGAGTGTGTTTCAAAGCGATGTGACTGAAGGCGGAAAATGAAACAAATTTTTAAAAGACATGGTATTAAATCAACCAGAGTTATCGTCTGGCGGAGCTAATACCATGTCTTTTTTGTTTTTAATTGAATAGTGTGTTATCCGTCTGTCCCACTGAGGTAGGAGACTGTAGGAAGTACACATGACACACGACACAAGAACCGAAGTAACGTTTACGTAATAAGCAAACACGGAGGGTAACTCTAGCTCCCACGATGAAATGAATACACGCCCTTGACTTCAAACGAAGGCTGCTTATGACACCGAATCACTTAGCAGATATGACCTCGTTTTTATTTCATCATGGGAGCTAGAGTTATCCTGCTTGTTTGTTATTTACTGTTTACTGTTCCCTGTCTCATCTGAAATATCCTTTCGTTTACCAAATGGACAATACAAGACAGACTAGAGAATCTTCGAGAAAATGTTTTTCCGTAGATGTTTCAAAGAACAGACTGAGCATGAGATATATCGTTCTATCTTGAGATGCGCTGTTGTGATGGCTGCGATTTTGAGTAGTATTCTTTTTGTGTCGTTTTTGCTTGTAACTTCTGATGAAGACAGAACTGTAGAAAATTTGCTGTCTGTCTTGTATAGCGTATTAGATAAACGTCACTTTATATCTGTGTGTGTGTGTGTGTGTGTGTGTGTGTGTGTGTGTGTGTGTGTGTGTGTGTGTGAGGAATTCAAAAAATTAGTTCACCACGATATGAGGATATACTGACCTTAGAATGTTCAGTTTGGAAGAATAGGTCGACGACGTATCTATGGAACTGCCTATATATCGTTTGGTCCGACACCCTGCAACAGGGCCGCAGGTTCACGTTTTCCTCTCGCAACATATCATGTTGTCAACCAACCAGGCTCGAGAGATACGGACATGCGGTGTTGGCGAGGGTAACCCGAACAACCCATTTATTCAAGAAATCTCTATTTTATAACTACTATTCTTTGAAAAAAAAAAAAAAAGAAAAAGAAAAAACATGTTACGAGTTTTACTCAGATTGAATTCATTTTAAAAGAAATCTAAGGTAAATCCGCCAGTTAACAGGGACAAAAGAAATTCACGAGACAATACACAACGCGTTTCGACCGACCTGTTAGGTTTTCTTTAGGCAAGATAAACGACATTCAGGACAATGAGGAAGAAAACAAAACGAGAAAAAAAAACCCAGCAATTATTTATCTGCTCAGACTGTGTAGTTGATTATTAACTCTGTGGTGGGTAACATTAAAAATTAGGGACTGATTCTCCTTTTCCCATATTCGCTATGTCTGGGATCACAGTATTGATTGTCCCGAGCAACCCATTGATTCCAGAATTTCTCTTTTATTATTACCGTTCTAAAAAAAAAAAGCATATTTGTTACAGGTCTTACTCAATGCTATGGTTAATTGTTAACTCTGTTGTGAACAATATTGAAAGCGAAGGACTGTTATTTTCTTTCCTTGATCACTTCAACATCCAGGTCTGACCAGCGCGTTGGGCTCATGTGTAGTCCGCCATCCGCTAAGTCGTAGCCACGAGGCCCTCTTCTTAAATTCTCTCATCTTAATCATTAGTTCATTCATCCATCAGCTTTGAATCATACCGCAGTGTGGTCTAAAAAAAACTTGGCGGATGTGGTGCAGAGCATATGGACTAGTCCGCACGCAGTGATACATCCTTAATGAGTCCCTGAAACTGAACTTGTCTTGTGATTCGTTTGTCTACGTTTTCTTGGCGGTTCGCTATGAATTACATTTGAAAATTTGAAAGTAAAACTTGATCGCTTTGTGTTGCAGATCGATTTTCTGTTCTGTCTTTTCCTTCAGGCGTTTATTCAGTCCGTGGAGAAGCTGTGTTTCGGCCCGCAAGGAGAGCATCAGGGCAAACGGAGCATGACGAGGACGCAGAGCCGGGCTTGTCTGGCCGTGGGCAGCCTGGCCAGGAACTCTCAGCGCAGTGGTCAGCACAGCACGGCGGACCGCCTGTGGACAGGCTGGAGACCTGGCTTGACCACCACGCTGCTGGTAAGGTTTGTGTGTGTGTGTGTGTGTGTGTGTGTGTGTGTGTGTACACGCGCTCGCACTTGCGTGTATTTGTGCAAGATTACTCGAAAATAGTTGGGTCGATAAATCAAGTTTTGCTTTTTTTTTTTTTTTTTTTTTTTGAGTTAATATAACAAGTGATAACATTTGACTTCTTCTTTATCTTCTTCTTTTTCTACTTCTTCTTGTTCATGAATCAGCCAACCAGCCAGTAAGTGAAGCAGCTAGTCACGGAGCCAACTTTTGGGGGCATGGTCGTTGTCGTGGGTAAGACGTCAGACTCTTGATCGGAGGTCCGGGGTTCGTTTCCCGAGCGAGAGTCAGGCTGGAAGAGATGAACATTGGTTCACAAACTCGAATCCCCTCTTAGCCCTTCAGATGACGAGGTCCGGTGCGTGACCGCGTGCGAAGAATAATTCTGCACACACGTGAAATCCTACTCCACCTTTCAGAGAAGAATAATTCTGCAGGCACGTTAAATCCTGCTCCATCTTTCAGAGAAGAACAATTCTGCAGGCACGTTAAATTCTACCCCACCTTTCAGAGAAGACCTTCTTCTTCTGCGTTCCATGGTCATGCTGGTCAGATACAAAGTCCGGTACCTTTGGCAAAGTCAGCGGTCCGTCGGAGTGAGTCTGCCGTTCCCCACAGCTTTTCTTGGAGTTCCACTACACCGGCCCAAAACTCACGCCGCAGGCTGTCGAAAGTGGGACAGGACTGAAGTATGTGGGCTGGATTTTGTGGGCTAACACCACATGGATGGGCATTCATCTGTGTGCGATATATTCAGGCGATAGAGGTGGGAGAGCAACTGACAGTGTCCAGTTCTTACTCTGAAGATGGCGACTTGCTGGGCACGCTCAAGATGGTGAATGTCATCCTTCCCTGCTTCCACCTGTGGTCTTCTCTCTCCATGCCGTCCTGAACTGGCTGCGGATGATGGTCTTCGCTTCTCTGTAGGATGCAGCATGGGCTATTTGGTCTTGCTGGCTACCCGCCTTGGAGAGTCTGTCTGCCACTTCATTTTCTGCAATACCACAGTGGGAGGAGATCCACTGCAGGACTGGTGTTGTTTTCCTGCTCAAGGTGTGCAGTTCCTGTGTGATTTCCTGTAGGATCTGCTCTCTTTCTCTCCTCTGGAGGCTTTGAAGGACGGCTCGACAATCTCTAAGGAACACCGTGTGAGTTGGTAGGATGTCCGTTTCATTTAGTAACAGCACAGCAGTGAGCAGGGTACATGCTTCTGCTCTGTAGTTACTTGAGAAGCTACCGGTGGCTACAGACTTGCTGATGGAACTGCCATCTGGGAACCTGATGAAAACATCGCCTCCCCCATTTCTTACAGCTATCTCTGCAGAGCCATCTGTGTAGACTCGGGCCCAAGTAGTGCTTGTATAGTCCCCACGCACGGACATTCAAGGGACATAATTGTGCTTGTCGTATGGCGGAGTGGTTGCAGTGGTTAGTTTTCTTCCCCCCCCCCCCCCCCCCCCCCCCCCCCCCCCCCCCCCCCCCCCTCCCCCCCCCCCCCCCCCCCCCCCTCCCCCCATGTCGATATTTTGGAGTTATGATGTGTGTTTTTTTTTTTTTTTTTATGTGTGTGTGTGTGTGTGTGTGTGGGTGTGTGTGTGTGTGTGTGTGTGTGTGTGTTTTGGTCGAATTATTGTAGGTAGATTATCGACCAAAGAGGGTGCAGTTTGTGCTGATATTTGGCCGTATCTATTTTTGTGATTGTTGTGGTTTGTGGTGGTGATGTTTTATTGATGATTGGCTGATGAGTTATTGGAGATTGGTGTTTGGATATGGTTAGGTCCATATTTGGTCTTGGGTATAGGCTGTTAGTGATTATTGATTGATGATTGGAGGAATAAAAATTTGGTTTGGAGTGGTGCCGATACACAGTGTTCCAATGTTTAGAAGTGTGGTCTTGGTATTTTGGGTGACTCATTGTTGATTGGTCTTTGCGCAAGTTAGTGTTTTGAGTTTGTATACGATTGTCGATATTCATGCCCTTATCTGGAGTCGTGTCGTGTCGTTCCCTGGGCAACCTACAGACGATGGTTGCAGTCAGGGTGTGGCCTTGTCAGTTTCATGGTGTCTGTCACCTCTAGGTGTCGTCTGTCTTTTTGACTATCAAGTTCAGTTGTTTGCGACACCTGGCTCGAGACGGAGGTCTAATCCAGTGTCTGGTGAGGCAGTTTTGCCACTTGGTTTAGTGGGCTGCCTGGAAGTCCATCGGCGGGTCCTGGTGACAGCTCGGAGTTCCTTGGAAAGTATTCGGTGTTTCGGTGTCTGCCTACAGCTTCCACGCATTTCAAGGGAGCGCGGGTTTCCCCGGCCTGGTGCTGCTTTGGCGGGTGTTCGTCTTGTGTCGTCTTCGTCGTCATCGTAACTCCAGGTATCGACATGGTTTATTTTTTTTTTTTTGTTGCTGCATCCACCGGTCTGGGGCATCGTACCCGCTATTGCCTTGGCTTCTGTCTTCGATCCAGCTGTCCTCTAGGTCATCGTCACAGACGACCGGGAGGGGTCGAGAGCATCCTTCGAGCGTCGATGCTTCCCTTCCTGCTGTTGGGATCTGCTGAGCTGCTGGGCCCTTCGTCGTCTTCAGTTTGTGTTACAGTGTTTCGAAATTAGTGACTTTGTGTTGAACTTAGTGACATTATTGATTTGGTATTGTTCGGAGCTTCATCTACCGTGGTATCAACACCCTCAGTGACAGTGTGGTCACCAGTGCCCAAACGGTAAATGCCCGCGAGGGAAGGGAAAGAGTTGAGGTGTGAAAATTGATTGTGAAAAAAAAAAAAGAAAGATGGTTCGAGTGTGTGAAGGGTGAATGGTATTGTATATGAGCTGTTTGATGACCATATATATATATATATATATATATATATATATATATATATATATATATATATATATATATATAGATTTGGATATATTTGTATATGTTGTGTGGAGGGGGAATTGTAATGAATTGTTTGGGTTTTTTAGGGGGTGTTGTTGTGTCCCCTTAGTAGTTTGTATTGCGTGGGCACTTTGGGTTCTGTAGGCCATCCTTCCCCTCTGGATGACCCAGCCCCAAGTTAACACGCGATACCCCCTGTAGTCTCCTTGGTCCGATATTAACCCTGTGTGGGTTGGGGTCCTTTGAGGCTCCCGGGATCTGGAGGTGGGGTTTCGGGGCATTTTTTTTTATATTATTGATGATTATTGATGTTATTGTTTGAAGATCTGTTTTACTTGTTTTGCTGGTGGTGCGTGTGTGAGTGCGAATCTGAATAAAATTGTTAGTTTGTTGCACCTATTATTCGATGTTTTGTATTCTTTGTTCTGTGGTGTTAATAGCTTTAGAGTGGGGGCGGGTGGATTTAAAAGGGGGTACCCTTTCACATTTGGGTATTCCTGTCACCGCACTAGGCGAAGTGACGACACTTGAGTTCTGCATCACTGTGGTCTTCTTTAGCTCCAATGCCACGTGTGTCAAGGCTGATGGGGGGAGTATCAGCTGTCCACTCTACGCAGTCTTGGGGCATTTCCAGTGGGTAGTCTGCTGTTGGTAGCAGTTTTCTGTACCTTTCCTGAAGCGCCTTGTTTAGTTGGTTGGGGCTCTGGCGCTTGAGTCTGTTCTTTACTGGAACATGGAGTTTGGCGTGCAGTGGATAGGATAGGAGTCTTTTCATCTTCTCACTTTGTCTCAGCTGTTTTTTTTCTCCCTTCGTTCGTCCAACGAGTGGAGGCCTGATGTGTTCTCCATTGCAGCAATGGGAGTGGTCTTCATTCCTCCTGTGATCAAGCAGAGGCCTGCATCCTGCACTCTGGTCAAGCTGTTCATGTTGGTCCTGGCAGCTGTTGACCAGGCGTTGGAAGCGTATTCCACGTGGAGTCTTACGGTGCCACTGTATACTTGGGTCAAAGTTTTCATGTTAGCTCGCCATTTTGTTCCAGCCAGTTTGTTCATCACAGCCATCTTCTCACTGCTTTGCTGTGCATGGTATTGATGTGTGGGGACCACGTTAGCCTTTTGTCCAGCTTTACCCCGAGATAGGTTGGGGTATCTTCTTGTAGAATGTCTTGGCCTTCTATCTGAAGGGTGAAAGCCTCTCTCTTTGGGGAGTGTGAGAAGTAAGTGGCCTCCGGTTTGGTCCTGTTATGGTGACCATCCACTCATCTGCCCAATGTGAGATGCAATTCATAGCTTCCTGCATTCTGTAAACTGCTGTGTTTGTCTGTTCTGCTTTTGTCCATACGGCAAGGTCATCTGCATGGGGCGTCCTTGAGATATGGCTTGTCAGTTGGCCATCAGTGTTATCGATGAAGACGAGGAAAAGAGTTGGTGATATGACACTACCTTGAGGAACCCCCTCCCTGATCTTCACCAGTGAGCTTGTCTGGCCTTCCAGTTTGACTCCAGCTGTTCGTTGGAATAAGTAGCTGTGATCCACCAGAACATGTTTCCGCATACGTTGTTTTTTTATGAGCTTGAAGAGCAGACCTTCTTTCCACACTTTATCAAATGCTTTGGTTAGGTCTACAAGAGACGGCTAGAGTTTTCATTTTATCTTCAAAGCCGTTTTCAATGTCTTGGGTAAGGAGGGTGATTTGATCTTCGGTGCTTCCGTTTTTCCTGAAGCCTGACTGTATGGGCTTAATGTGGTTATTCTTCTCCAGATGGTACTGCAGGCGTCTGTTCACCAAACGCTCCAATGTTTTCAGGAGGCAGCTTAGGAGGCTGATGATGCGATAACTGTTCTTGTTGTGCCTGTCCTTTCCTTTCTTCAGTATTGGTGTCACAGAGAGGACCAATTCTGCACGCATGTTAAATCCTATTCCCCCTTTCAGAGAAGAGTGAGCAATGCATGTCGCAGGGATAGATGTCACGAAATAAAACACACGTGCACTGGTGTCGTGTTGAGATATCATTCTGCAAGGAACAAAGAAAGAAAACGAAAAAAAAAATCAGCCACCTAATCAGCCAAACAAACACAAAATCAGCCCCCTCCCCCTCCCTCAATTAATCCACCAGCTAGCCACCCTTGTAGTTGACCAGCTAATCCTCCAACGAATCGTTCATTGACCCACCCACCCAGACCACCTAGGAAATTAACCACCCCACTCATATAACACGTTCGATAACCTGCACTCTCTCTTCTCCCCCTAACCTGCCCCCGCCCCCGCCCCCCCCCCCCCCCCCCCTCTCTCTCTCTCTCTCTCTCTCTCTTTCTCTCCCCCCCCCTCTCTTTCACCTTCTACTCCTCAACCCTCACCCGCCCCCCCCCCCCTTCCTTCGTCTCCAGGCGATCCCCACGTGAGCAAGCGCGACACGTGGTTGGAGGAGACGGAGCACGAGGCGCATCACGTGAGCAAGGCCGTGTTGCTGCACGCGCTGGGCAACGCCGCTCTAGCCAGGTCACGCCGATCGCTCGTGCAACACGCCGCGCCCAACAGGGGTCATCCGCTCTGGAGACGGGCGGCTCTGGACTCCATGAGACATTACAACTGCGTGGAGGTAAGGGGAGATAATCCACTAGTTGGTTTTCCTTTTCAGTCAGAACAGGGAGAGAATAAACTAGCTTTTTGTTTGTTTTGTTTTTGTTTTGTTTTGTTTTGTTTTGTTTTGTTTTATATCATTTTCAGTCAGGTCAGAGGTCCTCTCCTCTGCTGCTAGTAAGCTCGTAACCCAGCAGTACATGCCACATGTTGGGAAAGAAAACTTCCAAAAATTCTGATTGGAGAAGGATGGCCTACCCCAGTCAGTTCTCTACTCTACTACTGTAAACTTATAACCCAGTGTTACCTGCCGCATGTGGGGGAGAAAATCTGTCAAGAAACTCTGATCTGGAGAGTGACGGGCTACACCTGGTATGACTTGCCCATGACATGTCATATGAAAGACAAGTCTACAAAGACCCCGCCCATCATCATTTGATAGAGCTCTATCTATTGTCAGAACCTAAAAACTGTTCAATAGTTCTACCACTGTACTCCAGTGAATTCCATCCCACCGTGGGATCACTGAGAATGATAAGGCTGACAATCTGTTCAGGCCAGGCATGGAGCACTTCAGCCACCCAGTAACCCTACAGAGAGGCCCAAACTATCATCCACAATCAATATCAAAACCAGTGGAAGAGAAGGCTGGGTGCAAACAGAAGTGTTGATCCAGTCCCTCAGCTCCAGAGATACCAGCAAACAATCCTCTTCAGACTGAGAACTGGACACTACTAACTGCTGAGCCACCTCAGTCAAATAAGAATGCCAGTACAGACGAATGTCTATGTGACACTGGACCTCAGACCCCAGAACACATCCTCCAACACTGTCCAGCCCATTATGTTCTACGGAGTCAAACCTGGCCAGAGAGTGCAGAACTGCAGATGCAGCTTTGGGCAGCCATCAAGACCTCGAGAAGACTGCGGGTTTCATCGTGGTAACAAGAATGAAGATCTGACGCAACAAAAAATACAACAACAGCAGCAGCAACAACAACAAACAACAACAACAACAACAACAACAACAAAACCACGAACAAACAAAACAAACAAACAAAAAGTTAAATGCAAGACGAAGATGAAAAAGAAGTTCAAAGTTCGCTTACTTGCAATCTATTAGCAATATGGGATCCAAACCAGAAAGTATCTAAAGGAAAGCTAAACTTTAAGGGATGGATTATATAAACATTTCCATGAAATTCAAAATCGATCTCCTTCGTGTATCGATATTTCCTGCTTCCTGTATGCGTATGAGACAGGGACCCTTACCACTAAATTGGAAAGACGACTCTGAGCCATGGGGATTCAGGTGTTCTCGCAAGATAATACCCTAAGGATACAGGTCTTATCAACTCTGAGCCATGGGAATTCAGGTGTTATCGCAAGATAATACCCTAAGGATACAGGTTTTATCAACTCTGAGCCATGGGGATTCAGGTGTTATGGAAGATACTACCTCAGGGATACTGGTCTTATCAACACTGAGCCATGGGAATTCAGGTGTTATGGCAAGATACTACCTCAGGGATACTGGTCTTATCACTAAAGAACACGTGTGCCAAACTATCAAGCATCCAGCAGCATATCGGACCTCTGAAGATCGGTTAAGGAAAGACATTTACCTTGGTACGGCCATGTACCGTGAATCAACGGTCCAGCTCAAACTGCTCACAGTGGAACCGCCAAGAGAGGAAGATGGAGGTAAAGGCAGAACAGAACAAGACGCGATGGACTGATAGCACAGCGGAGTGGACAGAGACAACCATTGACCACACAGCAGAGTGGACAGAGACAACCATTGACAGCACAGCAGAGTGGACAGAGACAACCATTGACAACACAGCAGACTGAACAGAGACAACCATTGACAGCACAGCAGAGTGGACAGAGACAACCATTGACAACACAGCAGACTGAACAGAGACAACAAGACCCGATGGATTGACCGCACAGCAGAGTGGACAGAGACAACCATTGACAACACAGCAGAGTGGACAGAGACAACCATTGACAACACAGCAGAGTGGACAGAGACAACCATTGACAGCACAGCAGACTGAACAGAGACAACCATTGACAGCAGAGCAGAATGGACAGAGACAACCATTGACAACACAGCAGAGTGGACGAGACAACCATTGACAACACTGCAGAGTGGACAGAGACAACCATTGACAGCACAGCAGAGTGGACAGAGACAACCATTGACAGACAGCACAGCAGAGTGGACAGAGACAACCATTGACAGCACAGCAGAGTGGACAGAGACAACCATTGACAACACAGCAGAGTGGACAGAGACAACCATTGACAGCACAGCAGAGTGGACAGAGACAACCATTTGCAGAGACAGGTAAAGACAGAACAGAACAAGACCCAATTGACTGACAACACAGCAGACTGGACAGAGACAACAAGACCCGATGGACTGACCACACAGCAGAGTGGACAGAGACAACCATTGACAACACAGCACACTGGGCAGAGAAAAACCATTGACAACACAGCAGAGTGGACAGAGACAACCATTGACAGTACAGCAGAGTGGACAGAGACAACCACTGACAACACAGCGGAGTGGACAGAGACAACCACTAACAGCACAGCAGAGTGGACAGAGACAACCATTGGCAGAGGCTCTGGCCTTGGCACACCACCGACAGAACTGGAGGAACCTGGTGAACAGTTCATCACTCTTAATGGGGCTGAGGGAGATGAAGAAGAGAAACTAGGTCATTTTACGAGTGCTGAGACGAACGCTTGCACAGTCAGGGTTGGCCACTCATTTCTGTTGTCAGTCATATGCAACAGGATAGAGTATTGTAATTTGTCTTGCCCTTTATGCTTTCCAGGTAGGACTTGTCTTTTTTTTCCACAGAGTATTTACTTGGAGGTGTTATTATACAAGGTGTTGTTGCTGCACACGTAGATGGGATCTTAATCGTGTCTGTTCGCTCTATATATAGTTGGTTACTTAAATGGTTGGTTTTGTCTGGCACCTTGAAGTAACAAGCTTAATGCAGCTTCCTGTAGTTTTGGGCTGGTCGATAAACACAGCAGAAAAGGAGCATGCCATTAACACGGACCTAAGCGGTCCATTGTTTTGAACGTGAACATTGTCCATCCGCCCATATTCTGCAGACGGCTACAACCTTGTTGGCTGCCATGCTGCATGACGACAAACACACCGTCCGTCAGACGGCGCTCGGTGTCTACGTCACTCACCCCAGACGTTACGAGGCATCACGTGACCTGGAGAACACCATGATGAGGTGAGCAAGCAGACACGTTTTCAGACATAGGTGATAAAGTGAATTTTATTTTCCGCATGCACGCACTAACGCACACGCACACACACACACACACACACACACACACACACACACACACACACACACACACACACACACACACACACACACACACACACGCACGCACGCACGCACGCACTTTTTTTTCGACTTTTCCTCTCTCTCTCTCTCTCTCTCTCTCTCTCTCTCTCTCTCTCTCTCTCTCTCTCTCTCTCACATTAGGACATCCATCCTCCTATTCTTCCCACTGCCATTTTCTTTTATGAAATCGACTCATGCTCATCATGCATTGACTGTGGGGTTTTTCGCCCACGAGATAGACAGTCACTTGCTGATCTTGATCTTTTTGCATTTGATATAAAGCGTGTGACTTTATTCATGTACTAATGTGCGGTGCACCGACACTTTCATCTGCTATGTTTGCTCTATAGTATACTTTTAATTCAGTCAGATTTAATATACACTCGCACCTCCTCCCTTCCCTCCCTTCCCTCATCCCCCCACATCCCCTGTGTGTGTGTGTGTGTGTGTGTGTGTGTGTGTGTGTGTGTGTGTGTGTGTGTGTGTGTGTGTGTGCCCCCGAGCATACGTACTCGTGAGCATGTATGTGTGTAAAGATAGGGAAGAGAGAGAGAGAGAGAGAGAGAGAGAGAGAGAGAGAGAGAGGGAGGGAGGGAGGGAGGGAATAACCTATCTTTGACAACACACCCCTTTGTTGTTGTTGTTCTTTTTTCCTTCCCAGTGAGAACTACACCTACCCCGCCGTGGCCCGAGTCAAGCGCAGCTTGCTGGACAAAGTGCTGCTCCGGTTCAAAGTGGCGTTACCCAAGGTGAACTGGAAGAAGGAGCTGGGCTCCAGGGCGGTGGGCGCCAGCTTCGGCCTGTACTTTGAGAATGGCATCGACGTCCTGTTCCGTAAGTAACCCACCGACCAGTCAAGTGACCACCAATGATCACAGCTCTTGTCCAGTTTGCCAAGGTCGGCATGATATTACTACCGTATATGAATAAACAGATTAACAAAAACAACAACAACAAAACAACAGCGATAAGTCAGAGAGAGAGCATGTTTAAAGTACCCCCAGACACTGATTCAGCGTCAATAATCATTTTTTACCCTTAGCTAGATTCTTACAAAGATGTTCTTTCCAGATAGGCCATCATTTGTTGAACACAGGTGTTTGGACGTCGCCTAACTACAGAATGGGATTCATTTCGAAAACAAAAGACAAAGGAAAACAAACTAGTTTCTCATATAGAATTAATGAATATAAGAAAGGAAAAAGAAAAACGTTGCTTATGTATATAAACCCAGCACCGTGTGCAAAAATTTTATGACGTCATTTGAGGGGTTTACCTGCGTTCTGCCATCGGTCAGCATACTTGAACTAAAATTAGGCATACGATCGCAGTTCCAGTGTGTCACCAAGGGTTTTCCAGTCATAGATAGTTGCTAGAGTGTAAAAGCTGGAGTCTAGAAAGTTACAGCGCTTGTCTGTTGACTTTGGTTGTGTGGAGAATGCGTGTTGTTACCGAAAGAATGGAGAAGAGTCACACAATGACGTAATGCGTCTTGATACCGAAAGAAATGGAGAAGAGTCACACAATGACGTAATGCGTCTTGTTACCGAAAGAAATGGAGAAGAGTCACACAATGACGTAATGCGTCTTGTTACCGACAGAAATGGAGAAGAGTCACACAATGACGTAATGCGTCTTGTTACCGAAAGAAATGGAGAAGAGACACACAGTGACGTAATGCGTGTCGTTACCGAAAAGAAATGGAGAAGAGTCACACAATGACGTAATGCGTGTCGTTATCGAAAGAAATGGAGAAGAGTCACACAATGACGTAATGCGTCTTGTTACCGAAAGAAATGGAGAAGAGTCACACAATGACGTAATGCGTCTTGTTACCGAAAGAAATGGAGAAGAGACAGACGACGACTACTACCGTGCAGCACGCAGGGTGCTCTGCCTTTCCAACTGCACCCAGCGCGGAGCAGACGACTTGAACAGACAACAAATTTTTGAAAGCAGTTAACAGTAACACCGCCGGTTAAACATGGACAAACAAATTACAAAACAAAACAGGACGCGTTTCGACCTCTTAAGTCCTCTTCAGTCAAGATAAACCACATTTAAGACAATGAAAGCGAAGAACGTTGACCTTGCCTGAAGAAGACCTAAGAGGTCCAAAAGCGCCGCGTGTTGTCTTGTAGTTTGTCCGTCCATCTTAACTGTCGGAGTTTGTAATTACTTCTTTTAAAATTTGTTCTAAATTCCGCCTGCAGTCACGTCACTTTGAAACTAAAGTTAACAGAAAACGTCTATCCGAAAGTTTCTGATGTTGAATATGTGTAGTTGATCATCACTGCAAGATCAAGACCAGAGCTGGATCGAGTGGGAAATTGACCTGACCCACATCAAGCAGCCAGTGCGTTCAAGTATACTTCAGACATCGTATTCAAGAAAGGTTACCAACGCCCAGATTAGGCTGATTATTTCCTTTTTAATCTATGATAGGTGACCACGCCCACTTGGAAGATCATTATGACTTGGTCGGAATAAATACAAATATTCATTTTTACTATTTGTCAAACACTTCGTAGATACCTTCGAGCGGTTACATTAGTGCCATTATCGAGAATAGACTTTCTCATGGCTGGCGAGGTAGACGAGCGGACAAAGATGTAGACGGGACAGGATCAGTATATTAACTCTTCGCTGGTTGAAGCACTATTATTACGCACATTCACTACTTCCTGTTGGCCTGGCATTCACTACTTCCTGTTGGCCTGGTTGACGCTGTCTGACCAGCGTTTCGGATGAATGTGTGGGTCAGGCCGACAGGACGAGGAGATTGATGCGTTTTGTTTGTTCATCTTTGAATATCACGATGATACTACTTTATTTTCTGAAAGAGAGCAACAGTGTTGATCTGGTCTAAGATTTTATGGAAAAAAAAGTTTTAACGAAATTTCCCATGTTTTTTTAGGAGTTGTAGTTTTTAAAGGGTTGTGAGTGTGCTGGGGGGGGGGGGTGTGAGGTTGTTTTTGTTTAATTGTTGTTGGTTGTTTTTAGTTGGTTTTATTTGTTGTTGGTTTTTTTTTATAACTTGAATTGACTTTTACGGGGTGACAGCCCTAATTATGTCCCTTTGCGGTTCGCTGGGCTGTAAGCAACATAATCTCTCTCTCTCTCTCTCTCTCTCTCTCTCTCTCTCTCTCTCTCTCTCTCTCTCTCTCTCGTTGTTTAAGTTTGCTTATTTGTTGTCATTGTTTTAAGCCTGTTGTTGCTTGTTTCCGTTGTTGTAAATGTCACACTGCTTGTTTATTGCTGTTTGTTGTTGTTGTTATAGTTGTTGTTGTTGTTGTTTGGTGTTGTTCGTGACATTGTTCTTGACATTGTTGCCACGGAGGTGTTGGTGGCGATTCAGGAGATGTTGATCTTGATATTGTTGTTGCGGTGATGATGATGGTGGTGGTGGTGGTGGTGTTCAGGAATGTTGAACGGCTACGTGGACCTGACGGTCTACGACAAGGTGTGGGCGGAATCCATCTGGGGCATCATCAACAGGCAGTGGGACATCCTACGAGTGGAGGTGTGCTACAAGGGGCGCCTCTCCTACAACATCAACATCATGAAGGTGGGTCTGTGATCATGCGGGGAACACACGCGGAGCCAGGATAATGTCGGAAGAGGCGGAAGAGCAGTAAGAGCAGTAAAGTGTGTCGGTAGAAGTCACATCACGAGAGGCAGAAGAGCAGTATGATGTGTTGGTAGAAGTCACATCACGAGAGGCAGAAGAGCATTATGATGTGGTGGTAGAAGAAGTGGTGGGAGTGGGGGTGGGAGTGGGACGAAAAGCGAAGCGTGAGTTTGTGTGTGTGTGTGGGGGGGGGGGGGGGGGGGGGTGGGGGGGGGGGGGGGGGGGGGGTGCAGGGGAAGAACAGGAGGAATGTGGGAAAACAGGCCTGCTCTTGAGGTGTAGTTTGAGTCCCCATGACCGCTTTGAAAATTATCCTTCAGGCATCAGTCAGGTAAGGTAAAGCAAGGTAAGGCAATGCAAGGTAAGGTAAGGTAAGCAAGGTAAGGTAAGATAAGGTAAGGTAAAGCAAGGTAAGGCAAGGCAAGGTAAGGTAAGGTAAAGCAAGGTAAGGTAAAGCAAGGCAAGGCAAGGCAAGGCAAGGTAAGGTAAGGTAAGGTAAGGTACGGTAAAGCAAGGTAAGGTAAGGCAAGGTAAGGTAAGGTAAAGCAAGGTAAGGTAAGGTAAGGCAAGGTCAGGTAAGGTAAGGTAAGGTTGGGTAAGGTAGCGTAAGGTAAGGTAGGGTAAGGTAAAGTAAGGCAAGGCAAGGTAAGTTAAGGCAAGGCAAAAAGGCAAGATAAAGTAAGGTAGGGCGAGGTAAGGTAAGAAAAGGCAAGATAAGGTAAGTTAGGGTAAGGTAAGGTAAGGCAAGGCAAGGTAAGATAGGTAAGGTGAGGTAAGGGTAAGTAAGACAAGAAAAGGCAAGATAAGGTAAGGTAGGGTAGGGTAAGGTAAGGCAAGGCAAGGTAAGGTAAGGTAAGGTAGGGTAAGGCAAGGTAAGGTAAGGCAAGAAAACGCCAGATAAGGTAAGGTGGGTAAGGTAAGGTAAGGTAAGGCAAGGCAAGGTAAGGTAGGGTAAGGTAAGGTAAGGTAAGGCAAGGTAAGGTAATGTTGCTTATAGCCCAGCCGACCGCAAAGGCTCGGACCATATCAGGGATGACACTACGATGAAGTCAGTCATCTCACAAGTAGGCGTCCATCGACCCTCAAAAAACACCACCACCACCACCAACAACAACAACAGCTATGACCAACAGCAGCAAAGAGCAGCAACAAGGCAGCAGACACTGGAGTCCACCCTTACCAACATTTCTGTGGAATGCCCGTGATCAATGTGTGCTGCATGAGTCTGCAAACCATTCACCAGGCTTTCCCAGTCAGCGTCAAATCGGAAGAGATTGATTGATTGATTGATTGGTTGATCGATTGGTTGATCGATCGATCGATTGATTGATTGATTGATTGATTGACTAATTAATCCATTAATGATAGCTATTTACTTCTTCGTTTTCTTGTTTATGTATTTGTATATTATTTTTCTTATTCATTATTCATTCATTTATACAATGATTTCTTCATACATCTGTTTATTTATACATCTGTTCATGTGTTCATCAATTCATTTATTGATTTATCGTTTATTTGTTCATTTTTCTTTCTATCTGTTTTATTTACTTGTTTATGTGTGTATGTGCGTATGTATGTATGTATCTATGTATGCATTTATTTACTTATCCGTTTTTTGGGGGTTTTTTTTTTTTTTTTTGCGTCGCACTGCCAAACACAAATGGCCTCTCTAAAGCAGACGGCACGAGCCAAGCGATGCCCCATGCTTACTATGGCGACATGACCCAGCACGTGAAACGTTTCAAATGTTCACCGATGACCCCGTAGGGGTCAGGTGACTGATTACAAAGAGAAGCCGACGGGAGCCCGGTTGGAAGAAAGGGTGTTGGACGGGAGGAGGGGGGGGGGGGGGGGGGGGGGACATGGGCGAGGGGTCGGAAGAAGATGTCCTTCTGTTGTGTGCGGCACACTTTTTTTTTTTTGAAAGTGTTTATCTTAGGCGTACCAATCTCTGTTGCCAAAAGAAAAGGGGGACATGATCTTTTTTCTCCTTCTTGTCTTTTTTTGTTTATTTCCCTCTTTCTACACAATTCTTTTTTTTTTTTTCGATTCTTTACCTCACAGTTTGGAGATTCAACCTTTTTGATGCCAAGATGAATTAGACAAGTGTTTACATGCATTTTTTGGGGGGGGTGGTGGGGGAGGAGTATTATTTCTGTGTGTTGCTGTAGTAACTACATCTTTATTCACTGCCAGTGTGTACAGATGTTTGTCATTCTTGTCGCTTGCTCTGCTTAATGCAACGGTTTACATTCATCTGGTAGCTTTTTTTTAATGTTCTAATTTCTATTGGCTCATAAGCTGAGACTACTTACAATCGTTTTTTTTTTTTCTTTGTTGCTGTCTAGTATGCAATATGCGAATTAAGTTGAGATCGGCTGGGAAATGCTTGTATTTGTCAGATTCGTCTCTCTCACTCTTTCACCTACCACTGTGCTACTTACAGAAATAAAAAAGTGGGGTGTTACAAAACACCAACAGCAGCAAATTGATAATGGTGTGAGGTTTTTTTGTTTTTTTTAACCTGGACAGGACTTTTCGGTGAACCTGAAACCCTGAAGACATGGCCAGTGCCTTTGACCACTTGGCTCAGCGGATCATTGAAACCCCTGGAGGAGATAGCCAATAAGCGGCCGAGCGGTATCAGGACAAAGAAACCAATGGGCCTCTCAGCGGGTTTCGATTCTTTTTTTTTTTTGCCTAACGCTGTTTTTAAACTGGATTTGTTCATTTTCTTGTTCTTTGTCGTCTTGTTCTTTGTTCCCCCTTGATTGTTGTCTTCCTCGTCTGTCCTCGTTCTCTCCTCTTCTTCTTTCTCCCTTCCTCCTTCTTCCTCTTCTCTCTTCTTCTCTCTCTCTCCCTTCCTCCTCTCCTCTCCCTCACGCTCCTCTCCTCACCTCCTCACTCTCCTCCTCCTCCTCCTCCTCCCTCTCCTCACTCCTCACTCTCCTCTCCTCTCCCTCTCTCTTCTGCTCTCCTCTTCTCCTCTCTCTCACAGACCACACACACACACACACAACAACACACACACACACACCACACCTCACTCACACCTCTCTCTCCTCTCACACTCTCTCCTCTCTCTCCCTCCCTCTCTCTCTCTCTCTCTCTCTCCTCTCTCTCTCCTCCTCTCTCCCTCATCTCCCTCTCCTCTTCTCTCTCTCCTCTCCCCCCTCTCTCACTCTCTCTCCCCTCTCCTCTCATATCTCCTCCTCTCCCTCTCCCCACTCTCTCTCTCTCTCTCTCTTCGCTCTCCTCTCATCTCTCCTCTCCCCCCCTCTCTCTCTCCTCTGTCCCTCTCTCTCTCCTCTCTCTCTCTCTCCCCCCTCTCTCTCTCTCTCTCTCTCCCTCCCCCTCCCCTCTCTCTCTCTCCTCCTCTCTCCCTCTCTCCATCCCTCTCTCTCTCTCTCTCTCTCTCTCTCCTCTCCTCTCTCTCTCTCCTCCTCCCTCTCTCTGCTCTCCGCCCGTCTGTTTGTCTGTGGGAGGGGGAGGAGGCAGTTGGATAAAGGGGAGGAGGAAAGAGTCGTGTGAGGGCAGGGACGGGTGTGGAACAACATGCAGGCCCGCCCTGCAGGGGTCTGAGGAGGCAGGCCATCGGCCAAAGACACAGAGAGGGAGGACGGTGGAAGCAAGGCTGTGTGGGGGGGGGGGAGGGGGGGGGCACAGAGAGTGAGAGAGAGAGGAGAGAGAGAGAGAGAGAGAGAGAGAGAGAGAGAGAGGAG
>JADBJO010010486.1:15000-25000 GCA_016801955.1 Conus betulinus | reverse complement strand
CGAAGGCTGGGGTGAAACTAGAAAAACGGGATCCCCGACGATGCGTGCGGAGTCCCCCTCACGGCCAGCCAGTTACGTCAGGCATTCCAAATGTAGCAGCCAACCAACCAGCAACTCGGGAAAATGCAATGACGAAACAAACGCGACTCCGAGCAGCCCTCGCCGTGTGCAAAATGAGGACAACAAACGAGGGGCGAGCGGTCGACCCCAGACCCGGTCCATCGTTAACTTCCACCGAGCGACAGGCAAATCTACACGATTCATGGAAAACGAAAGCCAGGTGCGCAAAGACCAAATCAATCACACAAGCATAGGAAACAGGCCGAAGCCTAGCAGTTACTGCACGCACACACAGCTCAGTAAACAGTGGGCAAAAGGATAGAAACACGCACACAGCTTTCTCACATTATGCCTACTCCTACTATTGAAGGAAGGCAGTAATAATGAAGTAGTAATTTCTCACGATGGAACGAATGGAGCTGATGAAGATAACGACAGTACAAACACACACACACACACACAAACAACAACTACAAATATCATATCAAGTTCTCTTTCTCTTGTTTCTTGGAACATATAAACGGGCTGAGCGCCAAGTTGTGTGATCCTGATTTTGTTAATTATATTACTTCCTTTGATGTCTGCTGTTCGCAGGAAACTTTTAGCTTCAGTTCGTTTAAGTTTGATGTTTACTTTCAAAATTTTCTTGTTTTCCACTCACCTGCAGCCAAATTATCCAGGATGGGTCGCGGATCAGAAGGGGTTGTTACTGTAGTGAAAAGAAAGTGGTCAAATTTTTTTTTAAACAGATTGAAACAAATGCTGATAATATTATTTGTTTGCAGCTTAGTAAACATTGTTTTGCTCCGATAGTGACGTATTATTTGTTAATATGTATAACCACCCTATAAATAGTGTCTTTTACAACGACAAGGATTTTGAATGTACTTTAGATAAATTAGAACAATTTTTGCTGACTTTTTTATGAAGGAAGACAAAGAGTTTTTTTTATTTTCTGGTTTTGGGGATTTCAATGCTAGAATAGGAGAATGGGAGGGGGGGTGGGGGGGGGGGGGGGGCGGGGCTAGAAATTATGGATTTAACTGGTGATGACCTTGTTCTAAATAATCATAATGAAATGTGCAGATCCTCAGAAGATAAACTTGTTAATGGGTTTGGCAAGAGACTGATGGAACTGTGCACCATGTTTCAGCTGTCACCCCTGAATGGATTAATGGACAACCATTTTGATGTCAGTTTGACGTTTCTTGCTGATCAAGGAAATAGCACTATTGATTTTTTTTGCATGTTCTTTAGATTTGACATGGATAGCCAGATCTTTAGAAAATAGAAAAACGCATCGAGTCCCAGCACATGCCTGTAAAATTATCCGTTCATTTGACCGTCACTGACAAAGGAAAGGGAGAAGAAAAGCAAGATGTACCTATAACTAAAGTTAAATGGGAGCACAGCCAAGAGCGTTTATTTTTAGCGCAGTTAGAATCCACTCATAGTAGTCAGGCTCTTGAAAAAGCTGTAAATCTAGTTGACAGCGACATTAGGGGCGGACTTGAAGCCGGTAAATGCGTGAAATACACAACTTTGCAAAAAACACGTGCAAGACCAATTCTAACAAATGGTATGATGCTACGTGCCGCAGTCTTAAAGGTATTGCAAGGCGAGCGCTGACACACTGCACGCGTACGAAAAAGGCAAAAGATAAGGCTAAGTATAAAGTCAAAAAAAGAATGTTTATAACGACATAATTAGAAATAAGAGAACGCAGTACAAAAAAAAATCTAAGGGATACTCTGCTAACTAGTAGAAACAGCAGTGAGGTCACAAACCAAGTAAGATAACCAACATTCCCATCTCCGTATGGAAACATCATTTTGAAACTATTTTTAGACCGCTGGTGAGTCAGGCGAAAAAACGGGAATCCCCACGACACTCTTGCTAGAATCTGAAGAGCCCGTCTGGGTCCCAGATTTAGAGAACCCAATCACGGACACTGAAGTTAAAGCAAGCAATTAGAAAATCAAAATCAGGAAAAGCGTCAGGGTTAGACGATATTAGTAATGAGTTTTTTTTTTTAATCGTCTATTCATTTCATTGCCCCCTTCGTAGCAAAATTGTTTAACAGAATCTACGATAATGGCTATTAACCTGTTGAATGGTCACACTCAGTCATAGTTCCTCTATTTAAAAAAGGTGACTCTGCTAATCCAGGAAACTACCGGGGGATTTCACAACGAAGATGCGTTAGTAAAGCGTTTACATCCATTCTAAACAAGCGACTCTACAAAATGGGCAGAACATGAGAAAAAAATTGTGAAGAACAAGCTGGTTTCCGCAAATCATATTCGACTATCGACCATATTTTCTCTCTAATCACAATGATCAATGCATGTATTAACGAGAAACAGAAAAATGGAAAACTATACATAGCTTTCATTGCCTGCATGAAAGCGTTCGATACAGTCAACCGAGAAAGTTTATGGAAAGTGCTAGAAAAAGTTAATACATCTACTAAAATGTTAAATGCTGCAGGGAATATATATATATATATGTTCGATCGTGTGTTAAATGGGGCTCTGAGATATCAGAGTTCTTTGAATGCCCAGGTGGTCTGAGGCAAGGGTGCTTGTTATCTCCCTTGATCTTCTCTCTACTTATAACTGAAGTGGCAGGAGAAGTGAATAGTAAAGGAAAACACGGCTTTCAGTTTCTTCCTTCTTTTTAGAGAAATTTTCCTCTTGCTTTTCGCGGATGATATCGCTTTAATTTCTTCTACACCTTCAGGTTCAAAACCAAATAAACAATTTGCAGATAGCGTCTGATAAATTGGGTCTAAAAGTAAATTTGACTAAGACTAAAGTTATGATTTGTAGAAAAGGGGGTCATTTGTCCAAATACGAAAAATGGTACTATAAAGGAGAGCAAATCGAAGTGGTGAACAGCTACAAATATCTTGGTTTCATCTTGACTACTAAATCATCTTTTGTAGCAGCGGTGGATGACTATTCAAGGAGAGCCAAATATAAAACAATAAAAATTATGAAAACAATGTGGAATTTGGGTAGGATGGACATAATTCTTTTTAAAACTGTTTGACACGATGGTGATGCCAATGCTACAGTACGCTGCAGAGGCATGGGGTATTACACAATATAAAACTATCGAAGCGGTCCATCTGTTTTGTAAAAAAAAAAAAAAACCTGTTAAGTGTTAGCCCTAAAACACCAAATGCAATGGTCTATGGAGAGACTTGTCGCTGTAGCCTTTATATAGACAGCACACTAAGAGCACTTAGCTATTGGTTCTCTTTACAGCAGATGGAACTGAATAGAATACCCAAGCAAGCATATCTTTCCTTGATTAACAGCCTTATGAACAGCACTGACGACAGAATGATAAAAATACTTGGGCATATGATATAAAATGTTGTCTTGATAGGTTTTTTCTGAAGTGCCGTTAGCGGGTGGGGTCGGAAATGTTAATATGTTTTTAAGAAGTTTTTTTAGACAAAGGATGGTAGACTGTTTTCAGCAAGACTGGGTTAGCAAATTAAATTTAAGTGATCGCTTCAACACCTATTATTCATTTAAGTCTCTTTCACAACCAGAACCGTATCTAACCTATTCAACGGGTTAACAAATTTAAAATGTGTTTCACCAGATTTCGTTCAATACAAATAGCAGATACAAAGAAAATATCAAAGCATGTCCTTTTTGTAACAAACTTGAGAACGAACTCCACTTTCTATTTAGATGCAATGCTAATATGCCTTTCAGAGAAAGATACTTACTGAAGCACAGACAATTTCAGAACGTGAACTCTATTGAACTAAAACAATCACTTGCAAACGAAAATGTGCATATTACAAGAGAGATTGCTGTGTACATTTATCATGCACTGAAAAAAAGAGAAGAACTCGTATCCCATACAGTATGAATAATTGGTTACCCTCATAAAGAAGCATTATTAGTACATCGAAAAATATACTTTTGTTGTCATTTCTCTTTTTTTCTCTTTATGTGTGCACTGCACCTCACATTGTTACAGGCCGGAGGCCTGAAACATTATAATTGTGTTCAATTATGTTCTCTTTGAAGAGCTCAGTATATGCCATTAAAAGTATTACAAAGTCCCAAATCGTCAGAAATTTGTCGATTTATCTATTTAAAACGTTTAAACTGCGATCGCTTATGCCATCTTAAAGATAGTGTCTGAATTCACGTTGGTTGTATATGTGTCTAGTTCTTAGGTTGCTTCTTTGATTGTTTCTTCTTGCGCCCCTTCGCGAGGAGCAAAGGCCTAAAACGAATAAATTATCTTGAGTCTTGACTCTCTCTCTCTCTCTCTCTCTCTCTCTCTCTCTCTCTCTCTCTCTCTCTCCACTTGCACCTAAAGTGAGTGTTTGTGAGTGCTTCTAATTGGGATAAGACGATAACCGAGGTTCCTCTGAACTGGTACAGTGCATGTAAAAGATCCCACGACAACCAGAGCGTTAGTCCTGGATATGTTCTATTCAAGGGGAGGGGGGGGGGGGGGGGAGCGCTAAAATTTGTATGTGCATAAACTCGTTCATCTTTTTTTAATCCTTTCCAAAATCTTAACAGTGTAATAAATATCAAACTTGTTATTATTTAAATTGAAACAAAAATGGAAATCCCGTTTCCTGTTGTTGGTGGTGTTTTTTTTTTTTTCTTTATTTTTTTGTTTTGTTTTGTTCTTGTTGCCTTTTACGCACAAATGATGACCAACAAGCGTAATGTATTCTCTTCACGTCTGTCCTGCTACTAGTATCGACATGATCAAGTCACGCATCAGCGCCCTCTTCGGTCAGAAGTTCCACCCCAAGTTCCCTGACCAGCGGCGGGACTGTGACGGGACGTGCCAGTGTGGCTACTACCCCAGTGACCGCTATGGCCACCCCGGGGTGGACCTCAAGTGGGACGCAGGCTGGCGGGTATACATCTGATTCTTGTGTGTGTGTGTGGGGGGGGGTAGATTTTAAGTGTCAGTTTAATTGTTGCCCGAAGGACCCCCACAGAACCTCCTCAGGCATGTTTTGCACGGTCTGTGAAGGTCTTTGACAAATGGAAGTGCCTTTCTCAGGTCTTTGAAGGTCTTTGACAAATGGGAGTCCCTTTCTCAGGTCTGTGAATGTCTGTGACAAATGGAAGTGCCTTTCTCAGGTCTTTAACGGTATTTGACAAATTGGAGTGCCTTTCTCAGGTCTTTGAAGGTCTTTGACAAATGGAAGTGCCTTTCTCAGGTCTCTAAAGGTCTTTGACAAATGGAAGTGCCTTTTTCAGGGCTGTGAAGGTCTTTGACAAATGGAAGTGCCTTGCTCATGTCTTTGTAAGTCTTTGAAAAAAAATGACTGAGGTTCGTGAAATTCCTGAAAGGGCGTGTGACAATGTTATGGATGCTGACAACATCTTTTTTAACCTGTGTCCAACAAACGTTATGGCCCTTAACCTTTAGCTCGAACTTGACCGTCTTTAAGTGGGAATCAAACCCAGAACTTTGAAAGAAAAGTCCAATGCCTTACCCAGTAGGCCAACCTTGCCTTGGCTGATAAACTGGAATCGTCTCTCTGAGGCTTTCTGGAAGACCGTTATTGAAAGATTCAGCCATTTACGGATTTATCCTCGTAAGAGAAGATATCGCTGGACGGACAGAACTGAGACGAATAATTCAGAAGGCCTCTCACCTTCAATAGATTATCATCTCTTAAATAGCTGAAAGAGAGGCGAGAGGCCTTCTGATTATCTTCTCTTACATGGGTGGATGTGGATATAGTCCAGAGTTCCACAGAAGAACACTATCTCGATGCACACTGCTTGATTTCCTTCACCAGTGTACAGCTTTGCACGTGATGTCCGTGTCTTTCTTCTTGCAGATCATCAGCCCAGTGGCCGGACTGGCCAAACCAGCAGGCGCTGACTCTGTGTCCATCCAGCCAGCCACCTCAGGCTTCACCGACTATGAAGTCATCCTGTCCAACATCCGTCTGACCGTCGCTCTGAACGACACGGGCACCTTTGTGGATGCTGGACAGGTGCTGCGCGTTATGAGAGTTTTTAGATATGGGTGGATCTGTGTGACTCTGTCTGTCTGTCTGTCTGTCTGTCTCTCTCTCTCTCTCTCTCTCTCTCTCTCTCTCTCTATATATATATATATATATATATATATATATATATATGTGTGTGTATTTGTATATCTACCTACAAATCTATCTATCTGTCTGTCTGTCTATCTAGTGTGTCTACTGTTATATATATATATGTGTATTTGTATATCTACCTACAAATCTGTCTATCTATCTGTCTGTCTATCTAGTGTGTCTACTGTAGGTAGTGTAGGGTATGATGGTCTCTAAATCCTGCCAATGAAGGATCTTGAATTAGTATATATATATATTTACCTGGGTTTTCTATTCCTAGTTCCCCCACCCCCTCCCCCTCCCCCTTTATCTTTCTTTAAATCTTTGCCGAGTCATTGAAATAGTGACGGAGGAACTGTTAACCTGCATCAGCTTTCCTTTATTCTAAGACAGTACATATAGAGTGGTTTTAATCTATATGAATACCAATGGCAAAGCGCGTTTGACCAGCTTCGAATCGCAACGTCGCTTCGCTTTACCATCAAGTCGAACGCGTCTTACTTGGACAGAATATCCTTTGATCTTTCCACCATGCCAGTGGATCCACATGTCAGATCAGGGAGAAGATCCAATGAACATTGTGGGTTGGAATATGGGAGAAGATCCGATGAACATTCTGGGTTGGCATATGGCAGAAGATCCGATGAACATTGTGGGTTGGAATATGGGAGAAGATCCGATGAACATTCTGGGTTGGAATATGGGAGAAGATCCATTGAACATTCTGGGTTGGCATATGGCAGAAGATCCGATGAACATTGTGGGTTGGAATATGGGAGAAGATCCGATGAACACTCTGGGTTGGAATATGGGAGAAGATCCATTGAACATTCTGGGTTGGGATATTGGAGAAGATCCATTGAACGTTCTGGGTTGGAATATGGGAGAAGATCCAATGACATTGTGGGTTGGAATATGGGAGAAGATCCGATGAACATTCTGGGTTGGAATATGGGAGAAGATCCATTGAACATTGTGGGTTGGCATATGGGAGAAGATCCTATGAATATTGTGGGTTGGAATATGGGGCAAGGGGGATCAACGGACTCACAGAGAAAGACAGAACTTGCTTTATACATTAGAATATAATTATGAGGCTATAGCGTATGTGTGTGTGTGTGTGTGTGTGTGTGTGTGTGTATGCGAGTGTGTGTGTGTGCGCGCGCGCGCGTTCGCGCGCATGTGTGTGTGTGTGTGCGTGTGTGTGTGTGTGTGTGTTACTCCTGCAGTTTTCGATTCTCTTTCATTTTAAAATCTTCAGTCTCAGAGATTTTGCAGGCGATGTTGTTTATGGAAATGGTGGCGCCCTTCGGAGGGAACGGGTACTCATGGTGTCTCTGCGTTTGAGCTACTATCAGCAGGGGGCGCAGTACATGATAACCTGCGTATGTCGGATGGGAACATGCACCTCAGGACAACACAGAAGTAACTCGACAGCTGAGCAGTGTCTCTTCTGATCTCACTGTTGTCATTGCCTCTTGTGGATTGCCTGTGCTTGCACAGCGATAGGACGAGCAAGGTGTGGCTGTGTGTGTGTGTGTGGGGGGTGTTTGTGTGTGTGTGCGCGCGCGCTTGCGCAGTGGTCAGAATGAACAGCGTGAGAAATCTACGTCTATCATTGGTGCAGCACAGAAGACCAAAAAAAAAAAAAAAAAAAAAAAAGGAAAAGAAAAAAAAAATGTGTGCTTTTACCGGCAAGCAGAATACAGCGAAATACCGATAAACTGAACGCATAGAAGAAGCTTTAGTTGCAAACTAATTTCTCATCACGAAAACCGAGCTAGGGCTTCACTCCAGTGAGATATATGCACTGCACAGACTGAGACGCTGATCAACGCGACCAGTATCTTTCCGGAGTCAGGTTGTTTCCGATTAAAAAAGAAAAGAAAAAGGGAAAAAAAAAATTTGACTCTCTCAAACAGAAAGAATAACATCATCACAAATCATTCCGAAGAAAGATTGTCTACCAATTTGTTTTCGTTTTTGTTTTCTTTTCTCACACAGGTCGTTTCTGCCTATTTCAATTGCTCAGTTATGTGGGGTTTTTTTTTTGTCTTCAAACTCCTCTTTTTCCACATTAAAAAATATTTTTTACATTTTCTTTGAGGTGATGCCTCCATCCGCCTTTTTCCCACCTTTTCTTTTTCATTTTCTTCTCCAGCAAGTGACGACAACTCTCGAACACCATGCAAGTCTGTATGTTCTATTACTGATATACATTCTCTGGTGGACTTTTAGTGTTTTGGCGTTTGATACAAAGTCTCAGGGTTATTTGTGTTCTATTGTGTGATATAGTGACACATTAGTTTGTGTATGCGAAAAGAAAAGACAGAAGGAAGAAGTAAAGGACAGAAAGAAAGGAAGAAGAGAGAAAGGAGAAAGAAAGACAGACAGGATGGGTACTTCAAAGGAAGTTTAGCTGTG
Organism: Conus betulinus; assembly: GCA_016801955.1. Classification (NCBI taxonomy): domain Eukaryota; kingdom Metazoa; phylum Mollusca; class Gastropoda; order Neogastropoda; family Conidae; genus Conus; species Conus betulinus. The sequence continues at coordinate 16,401 of JADBJO010010486.1, read as the reverse complement.
AGTCTATCTTAGCGTATGTAAGTTGTCTTTCTTTTTTTTTTTCCTCTCTGCAAAAGTTAAATTTCATATGTCTTTAAAACAGTATCACTTGTTGTTTTAATCATGACATTATACCAAGTCAAATGTGAAAACCCGTTTCTTCGAAATACACTTCTGCTGGTCTTCGCCAGGTCATCGGTGTGCCTGCCGGTAACAACGGCTGCGACGATTCCCATTTTCACCTGGCCATGAAACGCACAGCCAAGGATCTGGATCTGTGTTACTACGTGGATCCCTCCCCGTTCCTGGACCGCCTGCAGCCGATCCCCAGGTGGCATCAGGAGTGTAAGGACTTCATTTTCAAGCACATCGGCAACGTGGTGGACTTCAGCAAGCTTACAGAAGGGTTTTCTGAGTTTCTTAAAGAGCTGAAGAGGTGGGTGTCGCATGGCGCTGCTTCTTTCTTTTAAGATCGGTACTACTTATATAGTTTCATGGGTATATACACGGTAAGGTTCATCTCTTCCGGTCCGGAAATTCAGGATGCTTAGAGATCAGATGTAAAATGAATGTTTGAAGTGAAGTCGTTCTTGAAGTGATGCCGTACTCTGTTTCTGGCAGCCATCGCAGAGTTCCTGTTCCATTCTTTTCTAGGTGAAGTATCCGGGATGTTAGGATCGATCGGGGCGAAAACTATGGTGTAAACATCACTTCATACTAATCCAGGTTTTGTTACCTCCTCAAAATGGAGAAAATTCATGACACGAAGCTTTCGTGTCGAGTCCGTCAGTTTTGTACGTATTCATACTGACAGCTTGAATTTTAAAAAAACAGTTTATAGTTGTCTTCATGAAAATTCTCTTTTTTTTGTTGCACGTGTTCCTTTTTAATTTTTGTTGCCATGCAAGTGTTGGGTATTTTTTTCTTTTTTTTTGTTGCTATGCAAATGTTCCGCGTTCCCTAACGCGTTCTGTAGAATAGGTGCTTCACAAAAACAAAAAAAAAATCACCGTAGGGTCAAAATCACATTTGCTATTTTCACACTCCATTTTTTTTGTGCATGGATTGCAGTTCGAAATAACTCAAATGGACTTACAATTAATTCCAGAGGGAAAGGGGAAACGTTCAGGTATGCGAAATCTAGCATCTCAACATCAAAGTGGGTAAAAGTGTTTATAGCTATGATTATAATTGTTTTTTAGTAGGAAATGTTCGATATGAATGAATAACGCTGTGTAGAGTGTTTTTCTTGTTGCAATGCTCTTTTTTTATATTACAACCGTTGTTAATTAATTGTAGGCTCACGTTACAGACTTGAGTGTTGACGCCTAAGGAGTGACCAAACGAATGAATAAACAAATTGATTAAACGAATCGGTCAATCAACCCATCAATCAACGGGACAATCCAACAGTCAACCAGT
>JADBJO010010486.1:0-5000 GCA_016801955.1 Conus betulinus | reverse complement strand
AGAATCTTTGATCGCACAACTCAACATACATCCAGGACAAACATTCAGCGGCGGTTTTTATACCACGTGACCTGTGTTTCCCAGAACTGCTCTGCATGGGCCACTTCCTGGACAACATGGAGTTCCTTCCCCTGGAGGACCTGGGCAAGATCTTCTCCGACTTCAACTTCCCCATGGATGGTATAGTGGATCACATCACCGGCATTCAGGATCAGATCTCTTCTGCGGTGAGGGGGCTTCTCTGTGTCCGCGTTTGTTTCGTTCAGTTCCTCCCTCTCCCTCTCTCTGCAGTTTGTGAATCGATGTGTGCTCTCTTTCATCGTTCCGCTGCAATGACCAAAAGACCCACACCACTACTGCTACTTCTGCTACTACCACTACTGCTACTACTTCTGCTACTACCACTACTGCTACTACCATTACTGCTACTACTACTGCTACTACTCCTACTGCTACTGCTCCTACTACTACTACTGCCGCTGCTGCTGCTGCTGTTCTGTGCCACAACTACTACTACTACTATTCCAACTACTACTACTACTGTTGCTGATGCTGCTACTACTGCTACTACTACTACTACTACTACTACTGCTGCAACTACTACTACTGCTACTACGACTACTACCTCTACTGCTGCTGCTGCAACCACTACTACTACTACTATTACAACTACTACTGCTACTACTACTGCTGCTGCTGCTACTGCTACTGCTACTACTATTACTACTACTACCACCACCACCACGACTAGTACTTCTACTGCTACTACTTCTACTACTACTACTACTACTGATAATGATTGTGATAGCATAATGATAACATAATAATGGGTAAGATGATGGTCGTAATAGTAAAAATGATAAAGGTATTAACATATAACAAGTAATAACAATGATAGTACTCAACAAAAATAAAACAATTACATGAACATCATAATCATTATGATTCAAAGGGTATGGAAGGCTCCTCCCTGGCCCTAAACGATGGAGCCTTCACACCTTTCATGCAAATAGAATGGTCAAAGGAGACGATTCTCGAACTTGCCAGACTATGAATATGCAGGGCGTCTCTGAGCCAACCGAGGCGTGGTTGACACCGTTGGCAAAGACCACCACACCGCCTGTGGATAAAGTCACGTGATCTGGCATGGGAGAGAGTACTTTCAACCCGAGTGTGGAACACGCTCTATCGTTCACACGATAAAGAATGTGACCTCTGTCGTAGGCGCCACGCCAGTCTCCAGCAAAATCATCGAACTTTTAAGTCTTCCAACTCTACGCCCTATCATCAATCATCAAAACTTTAACAGTCTTCCAGCTCTACGCCCTGTCATCAATCATCAAACTTTAACAGTCTTCAGTACGCCCTATCGTCAATTACCAAACTTGAACAGTCTTACAGCTCTACGCCCTATCGTCCATCATCAAACTTTAACAATCTTCCAACAGTACGCCCTATCGTCAATCATCAAACTTTAACAGTCTTCCAGCTCTACGCCCGATCATCAGTCATCAAACTTTAACAGTCTTCCAACTCTATGCCCAATCATCAGTCATCAAACTTTAACAGTCTTCCAACTCTACGCCCTATCATTAATCATCAAACTTTAACAGTCTTGCAACTGTATGCCCAATCATCAATCGTCAAACTTTAACAGTCAACCAACTCTACGCCCTATCGTCAATCATCAAACTTGAACAGTCTTCCAACAGTACGCCTTATCGTCAGTACGCCTTATCGTCAATCATCAAACCTTAACAGTCTTCCAACAGTACGCCCTATCATCAGTTATTAAACTTTAACAGTCTTCCAACTCTACGCCCTATCGTCCATCATCGAACTTTAACAGTCTTCCAACAGTACGCCCTATCGTCAATCATCAAACTTTAACAGTCTTCCAACTGTAAGCCCTGGGACCGGCCCAGAAGTACTCTCCCTAATTTGATTCAGACCGTATTTCAATGTTGATTCTGAAACAATATCCACATAAGTGTTCATAAACGAGAAAAAACATCTCTAAGCTCTTTAATACACAAGATATGAAAGGGGGGGGGGGGGGGGTATTTTTGGACCTGGTCGCAGAACGACTCCCCACCTGCTACAGAAGCACTCTGTGGGCCAGGTCCAATTTAACTCTCTTGATGGGTTGTTCTGGGCTGGTGGCATATTAACTCCCCAAGTGGGGAGCTGTTTTGGGGCGTGTCCAGTTTAACCTCCAGGAGGCTGTTTTGGGCTAGTACCAGATTAACTCCCCAGGAGGGAGGCTGTTATGGGCCAGGTCCAGTTTAACTCTCTAGGGGGGAGAGGGGGGGGGCTGTTCTAGGTGAGTACTAGATTAACTCCTGAGGAAGGAGGCTGCTTTTGGCCAGATCCAGTTTAACTCTTTAGGGGGCTGTTTTGGAGCAGGTCCAGTTTAAACTCTCTAGGGGGGGTGGGGGGTGGGGGGGGGGCTGTTTGGACCAGTGCTAGATGAACTCTTCAGGATGGGGGCTGTTTGGGCCAGGTCCAGTTTAACTCTCGGAGGTGGGGGGAGGGGGTTCTGTTCTGAGCCAGTGCCAGATGAACTCCCCCAGGAGCAGGACTGTTTTGGTCAAGGTCCAGTTTAAGTCTCTGCGGGAGGTGGGGGGAGGGGGGGAGCTGTTTGGGTCTAGGTCCAGTTTAACTCTCAGGGGGGCTGTTTTTGGTCCAGGTCCAGTTCAACTCTCCGGGGGTGGGGGGGGGGGGGGCTGCTGTTCTGGGCAAGGTCCAGTTTAACTCTCAGGGGGGTTGTTTTGGTCCAGGTCCAGTTCAACTCTCCGGGGGGGGGGGGGGGGAGTGCGCTGTTCTGGGCTATGTCCAGTTTAACTCTCCAGGGGCGGCTGTTCTGGGCCAGTGCCAGTTTAACTCTCCAAGGGAGGTTTGGGGAGAGAGGGTTCTGGACCAGTGCCAGATTAATTCCCCAGGAAGGAGGCAGTTCTGGACCAGGTCCGGTTTAACTCCTGGAGGGGGGGGGGGGTGGAGGGGATCTGTTCTGGGCAGGTGCCAGATTAAACTCTCATGTAACCTTTCGCTTGTTGTGCTCCATGTTCTGATGTTCACTGCAAAATGTTTCTTGTTGAATAATGTTTGTTTGAAGCAAAGTCTCTCCTGAAGGGGGGCTTTTCAGGGCTAGGTCCAATTTAACTCTCTTGATGGGTTGTCTGGGGCTGGTGGCAGATTAACTCCCCAGGTGAGGGGCTGCTTTGGGGCAGATCCAGTTTTAACTCTCCATGGGGCTGTTTTGGGCTAGTACCAGATTAACTGCCCAGGAGGGGTCTGTTCTGGGCCAGGTCCAGATTAACTGCCCAGGAGGGGGGCTGTTCTGGGCTAGTACTAGATTAACTCCCCATGAAGGAGGCTGCTTTTGGCCAGGTACAAGTTCACTCTCTAGAGGGGGGGGGCTGTTTTGGGGCAGGTCCAGTTCAACTCTGTAGGGGGACTGTTCCGGGCCGGTGCTAGGTTATCTCCCCAGGAGGATGGGGGGGGGGGGGTCTGTTTTCGGCCAGGTCCAGTTTAAACTCTTTATACAGGGGGCTGTTTGGGACTAGTAACTCTCGGGGGGGGGGGGGGGCTGTTCTGGGCAGGTGCCAGATTAACTCCCATACAAGCTTCCGCTTGTTGTGCTCCACAGGCCTAATAAACTGAAAGAAGAGGTGGAGGGGGGGGGCGTTCTGGACCTGTTGGGGGGCTGCTTTGGTGCAGACCCAGATTAACTCCCGGGAATTACACCGGGAAGAAATGGATTGTCGATGAATGCGATGAGAGGGGAAACAAGGGAGACAACAGCAAGGCAGTGTTTGACGCCAATAGATATCCAAAATCCGGCCCACCACTTCCTAGGGTTTTATAAACAACAACAACATCTACTACTACTACTGCTACTACTAGTACTACTACTACTACTAACTGGAGTACTACTTCTCCAGGATCCCTCCTCAGAGAACACAACAAATTAGCTAGAAGATGGGGCGAGCACGGCAAAGGACTGTACAGTTCAAGAGTCAGAACTAGATACCATTGTACTGGACCAGGTTGTCCACGCGCCAGCAGCGAATGTTTTATATGCTCCAATGGTTCAGAAGAAGTGAAAGATGTCTGCACACTCAAGTAAGGCAGTTCGTTAGACGTTTGGGGTTGTGATTCCGTATAACGTAAAACAGCGAAGTCAACTAGGCTTTCACTACTATATGCCAGAGAACATGGAAAGCAGATCTAAAACCACAAAACAAACAAACAATAATAAAAATGATTAATCAAAAAGAGTCAAAAGATAGCTAATGTTGCTTATAGTCCAGCCGATCACAAAGGACCATACCACGGCTGTCATCTATTTGAGATCAAGTTTCGAGTCAAGAATGGGCATAATACTTCCATGATTCAGTGACTCTGCTTGGTTCTGTTGAACAGACTCAAAGAAAATATAAAAGAAAACAAATCAATGTTGAAGAATAAGCACGTTCCGACCGAAGAAGGGGACGTCTGGACAGATGTTTAACATCAAACTGCTGATAGAGAAAAACGCCATCAACGCTAACGTCATCCTTGCTACAACTTCATCGACTTCAAGGAAGCTTTTGACCCTGTCTGACGTACCGGTTTGTGTCCAGATCATGGAGAACTGTAATTTTGACAACAACAGGCAAGCCGAGGTAGCACGCTACACAGATACAAACAGTGGATTCTTTTAAATGAATGCGCTAAATCTTTCTTCCCAACAAGGCAGGAGTGTACCAGGTTTTCTCATTACGCCCATTCTGTTCAGCATCAGCAGTAACGACTCGGCATCGTGAATGAAGATTTAGGAAAGGGGGCAATCCACGTCTGCTGCAGATTGGGTGGTGGCTGATGAGGCCAGTTCACAGGGAGTGGCAGATCCCACCGCGGTGGCTGCAAGGCAGAATCTCTTTTTGGTTTCGCTCTGTGACGTCACGGCTCATCCTTCATCAGGTTCTATCCTCAAGACCAGCCCTGTTCCGCGTCCT
>JADBJO010010485.1:70000-72459 GCA_016801955.1 Conus betulinus | reverse complement strand
CGTATGCACCAACTATCAGAGTACACAGAACATTGTGACTTTATGCTGACAACTGAAAAGATCGCTTCTATTCTGCACAGGTCTCATCAAGTTGAACAAAGGTGCTTGTGTTCATGTTAACAATCATTTCAACTTACCTGAACACTCTCTGAAGAACATGAGATGCATTGTGGTGGAAATGGTCCACAGCCTGAACAAAAACCGCATGACAGAGAAGAGAAGATTTCTGGAAGAATAAACTAAAGACAGTTTATCCTTTGGGACTCAACGGCCTTGACTCCGATGGACACTGATATGCAAAGTGGAGACGGGGGACTCTTGGCTAACTTATGGGAGGGGTGGGTTATGATGGGGTTGGGTGGAATTCTGTATGAGATCTGTACGTGTGTGTGTATATGTATTTTTGTGTAAAAATACTGTTATGGAATTGTCTCTGTGGCAGGGGGACTTGGTTCTCTGGCAGTATCGATGGCAGAGTGACACGTGCGTGTGTGTGTGTGTGTGTGTGTGTGTGTGTGTGTTGTGTGTAAGTGTGTGTGTGTGTGTGTGTGTGTGTGTGTAAGTGTGTGTGTGTGTGTGTGTGTGCGTGCGTCTTTTTTCTTTTTCAATCTCTCATGATCAACTTATCTCTTAATCTCATTTTTTTTTAAATGGCAGAAACACTGACGTCATAGCTATGACAACTTTGCTCAATGCGTCAATACTTATGACGTTCTTACCTGGTCAACAAACAAGCCTCAGAAGAAAGCCAGCATGGCCGAAAATTCTGGCAAAATATTATGACATTGAGTGCGTTGTGTCTTCTTTGTAATATATATATACACACACACATACACACGCACACGCACGCACATCAAATGAAGATAAAAACAACAGACTCATTAAATTCTTCCCAATATTTCGATCAAACTGATCCTTCTCAGGGGATTTTAAGACACGCAAAAAAAAAAAAAAAAATATCGCAAGTTTATGCACGGGTGTTGCGTGGTTTCAACTTTTTATCTTCCTGAGTATAGTAAACATGTGCCTATCTCTACCCTCCCGTCATACCACGGTGGGGATGGGGTAGGAGGTCCGGGGCGCGTGCTATATCTCACACGTCACGGAAGGATCTCTGGATTGGGAAGACGACAACAGTTTACACCAGCATTCCATTGTCGGGAAGGGGGGAGGGGGCAGGGGGATATAAGCTGAATGGATCGATCCCAGTTAAACGACGAATTGTCTGCACGTTCTCTGAATGAAAAGATACACGTGAGAGGCAGAGAGAGGGTTTTGAGGACAAAAGACAGCTATCAATCAAAACCCAAGAGAGGCTGGTGCAGTTACATTTTCTGTCCAAACAAGAACACATGATGAACAAAGGTATTAGCCTACCTACACAGAACTTAGTCACAAACTTACCCTTTGTGCACTCCCAAGCCAAAGGAGAAAAACACCGAAAATACTGACAAATGACTGACAACAGGCCCAAGCAATTGAAAGTAAAGACATCGAAAAGATGTAAATGTTGTCAACTCAATTTTCGGTTTTACATGAATTTCATAACTTTCAGCTCTCTTTTTGTTTCCATCTAAAGGAACTAGTTCACGTACGAAAGATGGGGTTTCTTTCCAAGAAAGGAATAGTTTCCGTACGAAATATGGTTTGAGCGCGCGACACGGAACAAATACTGCAGAAGAAATAGTACGGTCATATGCATGGGTTACAAATGAGTGACGGAATCTACCTGTATCATTCATACTACTAAACTGAAGGATGGCCTTTTACTTTTTAAACAATATCGCCAGTACATTTTTCTTTTTTTTTTTTTGCTGATGCTGATTAAAAATATCTTAATGGGAGTCACCTGTGCCATGCAGGCATGAGTTTACAGCACTTTTGGGTTTTGCTTCGATGTCATTTTTTTTTTTTTTTTTGGGGGGGGTGGAGGGAGGGGATGGGGTGAGATGAAGATCTACACGTGACATGTATGCTGACTGGCTCGCAATGTCCCCTCTTCAAATAATATGACATTTACTTCGCGCGTGTGTGTGTGTGTGTGTGTGTGTGTGTGTGTGTGTGTTTTGACGTAGGCACAGATCTAAGTTCGGTTTTGTGTCATCGTTCAGGTTAGACGGAGCCATCTTTTACAGTCCGCAGTCAAAAACCCAGGTGAGTTGGTAGAATGCAAGACTCATAATCTTTGTAATCCTGGGTTGCAAGTTCGAATCTCCGCCAGGCCGTTTCGGGTGTACTACGATTTTCATCTCGGAGTTAACACTGATTCCCACTCCATTTCCCCAAAAGTCCTTCGAAGGAGATGGTAAACAGAGGTTCCGTGTGTGGACGAACATTTTGCACACTCGTAAAATCTTATCACCAACTTTCGGAAAAGAAGGCCAGTTAAGCCGTTATTGGTATGGATGACACGTTACACAGCATGCACCCTGCGTGAAAAATCGAAAGAATGAAGGAAG
>JADBJO010010485.1:60000-62500 GCA_016801955.1 Conus betulinus | reverse complement strand
TGTACAACACACATCATTTGGCACCTTATGGTCCATGTACAACGAGCCCTGTACCACACACACACCACTTGTCACCATATGGTCCATGTACAGTGACCCCTGTACAACACACACCACTTGGCACCTTATGGTCCATGTACAGTGACCCCTGTACAACACACACCACTTGTCACCATATGGTCCATGTACAGTGACCCCTGTACAACACACACCACTTGGCACCTTATGGTCCATGTACATTGAGCCCTGTACAACACACATCATTTGGCACCTTATGGTCCATGTGCAACGAGCCCTGTACCACACACACACCACTTGTTACCATATGGTCCATGTACAGTGACCCCTGTACAACACACACACCATTGGCACCTTATGGTCCATGTACATTGACTCCTGTACAACACACATCATTTGTCACCTTATGGTCCATGTACAGTGACCCCATGTACAACACACACCACTTGGCACCATATGGTCCATGTACAGTGACCCTGTACAACACACACCACTTGTTACCTTATGTCCCATGTTCAGTGACCCCTGTACAACACACACACTTTGTCATCTTATGGTCCATGTACATTGACCCCTGTACAACACACACCCCTTTGTCACCTTATGGTCTATGTACAACGAGCCCTGTACAACACACACCCACTTGTCACCCTATGGTCCATGCACAGTGACCCCTGTACAACACACACCACTTGGCACCTTATAGTCTATGTACAACGAGCCCTGTACAACACACACCACTTGTCACCTTATGGTCCATGTACAGCGACCCCTGTTCTACACCCACCACTTGGCACATGATGGTCCATGTACATTGAGGCCTGTGCAACACACATCATTTGGCACCTTATGGTTCATGTACATTGAGCCCTGTACAACACACACCACTTGTCACCTTATGCATGGTGCATATACAGTGACCTCTACACAACACACACACCACTTGTCACTTTATGGTCCATATACAGTGACCTCTGTACAACACACACCACTTGTCACCTTATGCACGGTGCATGTACAGTGACCTCTGTACAACACACACTACCTGTCACCTTATGGTCTATGTACAACGAGCCCTGTACAACACACACCACTTGGGCACCTTATAGTCCATGTACAACGAGCCCTGTACAACACACACCACTTGGCACCATATGGTCCATGTACAGTGACCCTGTACAACACACACCACTTGTTACCTTATGGTCCATGTTCAGTGACCCCTGTACAACACACACCACTTTGCACCTTATGGCTATGTACATCGAGCCCTGTACAACACACACCACTTGTCACCTTATGGTCCATGTACATCGAGCCCTGTATAGCCCACTCTAGTGTCACCTTATGGTCCATGTACATCGAGCCTTGTATAGTACACTCTAGCGTCACCTTATGGTCCATGTACATCAACCCCTGTACAACACACACCACATGGCATCGTTTCAAGAACACGACTGGAAACAGGCGCCGAAGAAGCTGGAAGCATTTCATGACTGTGTCCTAGCAATGTTAAAAGAAGGGGGGGGGGGGGGGGGTTGTTTGTTGTGGGCTTTGTGTTTCTTTCTTTCTTTCTTTTAATCTTTAAAAAAAAAGGGGGGGGGGGGGGGCTGTTTGTTGTGGGCTTTATGTTTGTTTGTTTGTTTGCTTGTTTTCATCTTTAAAAAAAAAAAAAAAAAAAAGGGGGTGTGGGTTGTTTGTTGTGGCCTTTCTGTTTCGTTGATTGTTTGTTTGTTCATTTATTTCAAGGAATTGGTCGTATGTGTCTTTTCTCTGACAAATCAGAAATGAGCATTTATCTGCTGTTAAATGTTTACGCATAAGTGCCACGTAGATAATGATTGCAACAAAGCTAGGAACATATAATTACCTGCATAATTTGCATACGTAGTGATTTTTTTTCTAGAAAAAAAAGACGCATGCTTAGTTATAAATCGAATCTGCAATTGAAAACAGACAGCGCAGATTAATATCTGATCATGTGAAGGTTTGTTGAAAACGTGAACAGTTTTCTCACTTTCTTGTATATAGTGAACACGGTGACTCTCACAAAGGGGAAGGGTGGACGGTTGGTGTGAACAGGCATGCATATCTTTGTGACCATGTTCTACTTCAACACAGCATCCTGCTGCGCAGAAAATATGCACACACTTACCCTTCTCTTAGTGTTTAATAGATCAGTATTATCCAAATCATTTCACACTTGTTTGTATGTATGTGTGAACCTGCAGATAAAATCCTTCGCAAATTTTGCAGGTTACATTTTAAAAGAGACTATAAACCCAGGTTCTGTGTGTGAACGCATGCATAACATCTTGCACACAGGTAAAATCCCATCACCAACTTTCGGAAGAGAAGGCCAGTTTGGCCGTTGGCACGGATGACACGTTACACAAAGCATGCACCCTGCGTGAGAAATGGAAAGAATGAAGGAAGTAAGGATATTGAGTGAACGATATTGGATGATATTGACTGGATGACA